>CM039471.1:6868904-6891153 GCA_022433065.1 Begonia loranthoides
TATTGCGTCTTTATCTTTGACTATTATTAGTTCTTGATTGAATAATTAATTCATAACGATTATGAATTGCACGCTAATTATTCGATCATTGAACTAACAAATAAGGGAATCTATAAAAATGGATTTCATTGTATCGATATTAACATTCCCAGCTATTCATTTTAATTTACTCATAATATACCAGATATACGAATCGTAACTCGTACAAAACTTTACCGAGTAAATCAAAGAATAAATTAAAATAAATTAGGAGTTTGTTAAATATAATGAATTAAGATCATGCATATATGATCATCATTATGATAAAATTAATTGTTCCATATTTAACAAAAATTATCAGAACAATATAATTTTATATGATCCAGTCCTATATAATCATATTATATAAAATACATTTATCTTATGTCACTACATATTTAGTCGGGATATGACTATACATTCTTGATGAGATAAATTATGTTTATGACTATGAACTATTTGAAGATTCCATACTTCAAATATAAGTCATTGACATATTCTGGTTATTACTCTTTATATTTTATCCCACATATATACAATATATATGTTAATATAAAGTTAGCATAAATAACCAATGAATTTTTTATGAATTTTATAAAACATAATATAAAATGTTAACATAATATCAATCAATATAAATTTATTCATATATTATAAAATTGTTCTATTACATTTGTTTGTTGGGCATATTACTCCCAACAGTCAATCATCACCAACTGGGAGGTTGGCCAATTAAGGATCTCCAAGTGAGAAGCTTGGAGCGCAGACGTTGGCCGGTGTTGCCGAACCGTGTAAACAAACTCGATGTCGTATTTGTAATCCTTACTTTCTCATTTGCTTATATTTATTTGCATATTCATTAGTTAATCACTTAGGGTTTAGAATTAAAGATCGCACGAAAAATTTGTGCTCGCCTAATTCAACACCCCCCACCCCCTTTATAAACGTGCACCGATCCCACAAAAAGAAGCTCATGTTTGGAAAGGATCAAATTTCAAATTTGAAGTTTTCTGAAAATTGCATACTCGGTAAGAGCAGCAAGGTTAGATTCACTAAGTCTCTTCACACATCTCAAGAAATATTGGATTATATACATTCGAATGTGTGGGGATTAGAGAAAATTGTTTCAAAAGGTGGAGCTCATTATTTTGCAACTTTTATAGATGATACACTAGAAGGATTTGAGTTTAAGTATGAAGACCAAAACTAGGTGTTTGAACTCTTCAAGAGCTGGAAGAAAACAATGGAAAATCAAACTAATCAGAAGATAAAGAAGCTGAGAATTGATATTGGCATGAAATTTTGTTCTGCTCAATTTGATAATTACTGTATAGAAGAAGGAATTCAGAGACATCACAAGGTGAGTTATACTCCACAACAAAATGGACTTGCTGAGAGGATGGACAAAACTATTTTAGAAAGGGTTCGTTGTATGCTAATCTCAGTCGGGCTTCTGAGAACATTTTGGGTAAATGTTGTAAAGAAAACTTGTTATTTGATCAAGCTTTGCCCATCTACAACACTGGAATTCAAAACACCTTTTGAGGTATGACATGGTGAACTTGCAGATTATAAAAATTTGAGGGGGGGTCTTTGAATGTGCTACATATGCATATATTAAACAAGGAAAACTTCAACCTCAGCCTAAGAATTGTGTATTCTTAAGATACCTAGAGGGAGTTAAAGGCTATAGGCTATGGTCCATAGAGGGGAATCAACCAAAGATCATGCATAATAAGTCATGATGTATCTTTCAATGAAAAAAATTTCCCTTTGAAAAGGCAAGAAGAACAATATGTTAAAGAGATTGAGAAGGTTTAGATTGAAGAGGAGCATGAAAGTGATCTAGACAGTGGAATGCATCAAAGTAACCATGAGGATTTCTCTAATTCTTTAAATGATGACACATCTATTGATTATCAACTCACAAGAGATAGAACTAAGAGGATCATTAAGCTGACTAAACAACTTGGATATGTTGACATCATAGCTTATGCTTTAATGGTTGCTTTGGACTTAGAGAATTCTAAACCTATGTCATATACTAAAGCTATCACACATAAGGATAAAGATCAATGCTTGAAGGCCATGCAAGAAGAAATGGAATCTTTGGAAAAGAATAAAACATAGACACTTGTTAATAGACCTCCAAATAAAAGGGTAATTGGGTGCAAGTGGATATTCAATTTAAAAGAGAGTCTTTGGAAAAGAATTAAACATGGACACTTGTTAACATACCTCCAAATAAAATAAAAGGGTAATTGGGTGCAAGTGGATATTCAAATTAAAAGAATGTATTGAAAGGGTGGAGAAGCCAAGATACAACATTAGATTAGTATATAAAGGGTTTGCTCAAAGAAAAGGTATAGATTTCAATGAGATTTTTTCACTCGTCGTGAAACTAACTCAATACGAGTTCTTTTATCTCATGTTGTTGTCCAGGATCTTGAGTTTGAACAAATGGATGTTAAAATAACATTTTTCCATAGGGATATTGAAGAAACTATCTTTATGGCTCAACCTGAAGGTTTTGAATCTTCAAATGATAATCAACTGTGCCAATTAAAGAAATCTCTTTATGGATTAAAGCAATATACAAGACAATGGAATAAGAAATTTGACACATTCATTACTGGAATCGGTTTCAATAAATGTAAACATGATAATTATGTGTATGTATTGAAGGAAAAGGAGGAGGTGAAGTTATTTATTCTCTTGTTTGTCGATGATATTCTTATTGCATGAAAAAACAAGTCTTCAATTTCAAATATGAAAATTGAATTTGGGAAAGTAATCAATATGAAAGACCTTGGTTCAACCAAATGAATTCTTGGCATTGATATTGTGAGGAATAGAGAAACAAGACTTATGTGACTTTCACAAGAAAACTATTTACAAAATGTTATTTGCAGGTTCGGATTGGGAAACCTTAAAGGAGTCAATACTCCTTCAGAAGAACATTTTAAGTTGCCAAAAAAGATTGGAACCAAATTCAAAGGAAGAAGAAACATTTATGCAGAAGATTCCTTGCACGAACATGTTGGACTGTATGCATGCCTAGAGAGAGAGAGAGAGAGGGGTGAATTAGGCATCTTAAACTTTTTCGTATGATATTAATTATTTCTAAACCCTAAGTGATTTATCAATGGATATGCAATCAAATATAAACAACTGTAAGAGTAAAAGGATAGAGAAAGTGCAAACTCAATTTGTTCACGTGGTTCGGCAATTTTGATTTACGTTTTCACTCCAAGTTTCCTACTTAGAGATCCTTAATCACCTAACCTCCCCGGTTAGTGATGATTGACTTCACGGGTGTCAACCAAACCTTTACAATGACTATTCTCAGGGCGTCACCCTTTGCTTGACTATTCACAGGGCATCACCCTCAGTTTAAGTACAATAATGCAGAAATAAAGAAACTAGAAACTCCTAACTCTCCCAAATACAAATTCTCAAGTTTTGGAGTTGGAGAGTTAAGATTGACACTCAATTACAAATGAGAAATCATGTATGAATTTTGGTAGAGCTTCACTATGATTCTCTCTCGATTAAAATGCACTTCAGAGTGTATTTATTTATATAAGATTGACCGATCGGTCGAACTTCTTCAATTTGGTCGACCACCATCCGACCGTTGGAATGTTACCGTTGTGAAATTCAGTCGAGTCGGTCGACCACTTTGTCCCCAGTTGACCGCTTCTTCACAATCCAGAAATTGGCTCGAATCTGATCATTTGTGCGGTCGACCACTTCTTCAACAGTTGATTTTAGCATGTTGAGCAATCTGTCCAGTTTTCTGGTCGACCACTTCTCATCTGGTCGACCACTTTTCTGCAAAATTGAATTCTGGAGCTCTCTATAATATTTGTGATTGACCATCTCTAAACAGGTCAACTGTCTCTTCATGTTTTTCAATAAAATGGTTGACCGCTTCTAGGCTTTAATTGACCTCTTCTTTACATTTTGCAATTCTTAAATCCTCTAAGTTCCAATGATTATTCTATAGGTTATATGGGCTTAGGCAAACACGTTAGTAAGTAATAATACATGTATTAAGGGTATTTCCAATAACAAATAAACATATTTTCTTTATTCAAATAAAACTGTCATCATCAAAACGAATAATCTAATATCTATTAGGATAACAAAACATAGTTGGCAGCATAATATATTCCATGGTATTCACTCGTCCTGATTTGGCATTTTCAATAAATATCATTCACAAATATATGACAAATCCTGGTAAATGTCACTAGCATGCTTTAAAGTGGGTAATAAGATATATTTCGAACACTTTAAATTTATGTATTGAATATGGAAAGATTAATGTTGGTAGAGAAATTATTTATGGATATGTTGATGTAAATTATGTTGGTTGCCATGATACTTCACGATCTACTTCTGGAAATATATTTACCATATATTCAGGTACAATTAGTTAAATATCATGTCTTCATAAAGTAGAAGCCTTATCAGCTACTCAAGCTGAATTTATAGTTAATACTGATTGAGTTAAATAAGGTATGTGGCTTAAAGGTTTGTCATCCGAGTATGAGATTGATGGAATCAAATATGACTATTTACTGTGATAGTCAGAGTGTTATTTATCTTATGAGGAATCCTACATTTCATGAAAGGACCAAACACATTGGTGTGCGATTGTATTTTATTGAAGAAGGAAGCATAGTTGTGAAGAAAATTGCTTCTGAAAATAACCTTGTAGATGGTCTAACAAAAGTATTGTCGATAACTAAGTTTAACTATTGTTTAGACTTGGTTGGAATTTGGAGAACTTGACCTCCTAATGGAGCAATCAATTTTTTTTTTTTTTTGAATAACTCATAACCAAAGTAGAGAATTGTTAATAATTGATTCTTGTTTGGTTTGGTTTAATTCTTTGTGGTCTTTTGCTTTTCTTCATATGTTTACCATTAGGTTTTTTTTATCACTTTGCTGAGGTGTTTTAATTCAATTTAGTGATGGTTTATTTGAGGAGATCCTTTACTTTCTTTTCATGCAGAAAGAGAAAGAGATAAGTAGAAAGGATGTCGGGTTGGGCAAATTGGGGGTGATTTAGGTCGTTTCGTTCTTCTTTGGGTTCAATCGAGAAGATGCTACTGTTTTGTAATCCTTGTATAGTTTCTCTTTTGGTAGTTTGCTGTAACCATTTTGTTTCTGATTGTGTCCGTGAATGTAGAACAAATTATCCAAATTACGTTAAATCTTGTGTCTATTTTTTCATTCTTTGTTGCGTATTCTATCTACAATTCAACGGGTCTCTAATTTATATTGCAAGAGGTAGAGTATTCCAAGTGATGTCCAACTCTATTAGTAGCTTGCAGGTAGGGGTGAGACTTGTTCGATTGGAATTGACTAAATAAAACCAAACTGAAATTTAACATTAGAAAAATCATATTTACAATCGAAAGTTCTCACAGTTCTACGGGCTTTGGTTCTCAGTTCAATTGATGCATTATCAATTGTACCCACAAACCAAATTTAATAAAAAAAAAAAGAGCCCAAAACCAACATAAGTAGACTAAAATAAGCATAAACCAAAGCTAAAGGTCACATAAATGAAAACCAAGGTAATGCCCAATTAATGAATGGAGATAATGTAAGCTAATTTAACAAAATAAAATAGAATTAAGTTTGCATCAATGCGTGCGCAGATTGGGAAAGGAAGGATTGGAGGAGACACCGCATGTTTTGAATGTTGGCTACTCGACATCCAGGACCAGAATCAACAATACAAATTACCAAATTTATTTAAAATTAGTTAATTAGAATGACAGGACATAATCCTAAAAATAATGCAATTTAAGCTTATTCTGTTGGAGCCCATGAGAGAGGCGGTGGAGTTGGGCTTGTTCTTCCTTGAACATTTGAACTAACTAATTAATTAATCTAAAGCCAATTGGAATAGGATTACCTACTTATTGCACTAATTATGATTATTAATTAATTTGGAAGGTAAAGAGGACAATTTAGAAGTAGAGAACAAGAAAGATGTATTTGTAGGAGCAAGTGGGAAAGGGAACTCGATTCCTCTTCCAATTGCGTCTGTCATGATCCATCCACATCCACCCCACTAAGCAGCTATTTATGATTATTATCTCACTAAATTAATTAATTAAAATAAAATTATTGTCCCGTTTTAAAATCTCAACTCACGTGCGCACCTTTAATTTAATTAAAAAAGTAGAAATGGATAGGATAAATACCTCTATTCCCGCACACCAATTTCTTAATATCCAAGGAAAACCAAAAGAAATGTTTTATTAATACGTCACGTCTCCTTAAGTTGGATTAGTCTCTCTTAATCATGTTCTTTAATGCTAATTTAAGGTACACACTAGCATCTCAACATTGGGAAAGATATTTGAGAGGGTAGAAAAGTAATTTCGGTTGCCGCATGAAATATGAATTCCTTGTGCTGCGTGACCGCCTTTCTGTTGGCCTTGAATCAACGGGCATATAAAAAATCAGACCGCCCATACTACGACCTTCGAAACACCGACTTTACTGGCTGCCTTTTAACTGCCATTTCTCTTCTTCCTCTTCTCCAAGTAACCTTTTTCTCTCACCCTTTTTCACACTAATTCTCTTTCCAGATTCGATTGCTTCTTCTTCTGAATTTGCTGGGTTTCTATGCCCGTGTTTTCTTTGATTCTTTCTCTCTTTGGTTTTATGGTTCTTTGATCTGGATTGGGTTCCTGTTCTATTGGGTCGATGAATTTTCTTCTTTCTTCGCCGCGAGTTGGGGTGTCTTTTTGATTAGCTCTGATGTACATGCTTAATTAATATCAGTTTCTGATCCATTTGTTACCGGTTTCTTTTCTACCTTTCTTCATTTTCTCTATCATGGAGGATAACCCGGGCTATTGTTGGTCGGCAATTCCAATGACGGAAACAGTACATTTTCACGGCAAGGGTGATTTGAATAGAATGGATACTTCGCCTCCAAAGAAGTTAGCGAAAGCTGATGCTGATGATCGGTTTTCCGACTCCTGCGATTCTAATTCAGTTACTTCAGAGGATCAAGAATCGTTGGTTTCAGACTCCGAAAGTGGAATTTCCGGTCCGACTTCTGGGCTACGCGAGTGGTCTGATGAAGGTTGGGCTCGACTTGATGAAGTGGATAAGCTTCACGAACTAATCCAGAGGAGGTTTATGATGGGTTTAGGCTTGCTTGGACCACAATCTTCCATTGTGGGGATTTACAGAAATTCTTACTCCAGTTTTATTTCCAAGGCTCGATTGAATTCATTTCAGATTCATCTTCAAGCAACAGAAAAGAAAAATGGAGGAAATGCAAATGTTAAATATGCATGGTTTGGTGCTTCAAAGGAAGAAATAAGGAAGATCGTTCTCCATGGTTTTACTTCCAGCCATTGCAGGAAGCGTGAGAATTCTGGGTTCTACGGCTGCGGAGTCTATCTCTCCCCCGATCACTCCCCTTTGGAAAGGTAAACTCTACTACTTTTGCCCACCGTTTGACAATCAAAATACCTGAACCAGTTTCTGAATTTGCAGCGTCGAAAACTTGGATGCCGATGGAAATGGGCTGCACCATCTACTACTTTGCCGAGTCATTTTGGGAAATCATGAGCTTGTGCCGCCTGCTTCTAATCAGAGTAATCCAGGGTCTGAGGAGTTTGATTCTGGTGTGGATAATTTGTCAGCGCCAAAGAAATTCATAATATGGAGCAGCCACATGAACTCTCATATCTTACCCGAATTTCTCATAACTTTCAGAGCTCCATTGAAGAAAAGTGAGGAAATCAACACTTCCCAATACCCACTTCTTTGATTACAATGCACACTTCAATGTGGTTGATTAATTTTTGCAGGTATTGTAAAGATTCAAGAGCCTAAGAAGCTGCCATCTTCACCTTGGATGCCATTTCAAACTCTTATATCGGCTCTTTCTAAGTCATTGCCTGCAGAGAAAATTTCACTGATCGCCAAGTACCATGAAGATCACAAGGTCAGTTTTCGTCTCTCTCCCTCTCTCTATTTGATCTCATATACGATACCATTTTCTTAATTTTCTATGGTTTTGCAGCAAAACAAAATTCCGAGGCATGAACTGATACAGCGCGTGCGGAAGATTGCAGGCGACGAGTTGTTGATTGAAGTGATCAAATCTTCTCGCGGCCGAGGTATAATCTGAGTGATTCCAACAGTTTAGATTGTTATGATGTTCTAATAAGCAGTACTCGAATAGTTTTTGGGAGTCATTTGTTTGCTTAAGTGCGATGTGAGAATAAGTTTTGTTCTTTGTTAGTGCTAAAGGGGACTCGAAAAGTATTTCAATGTTTTAAGAGTGCTTAAAAGCTAAGCCATTTAGAATCTACTTTGGTAGCCGAAGAACAAAATTAAGGATAGATATTTTCAAGAATCTCGGTTTTATTTCTTCGCTTTTCTCAAATTCTGATTTACAAAGTTGATTAAAAGTTTCTTGAAAGGCTTGTGTCTTAGTTGAAAGCATGATAGTTTTTTTTTTTCCAGTTAGAAGCGAAAAAACTGTTTTTGAAAACAATTTTTTCCGTGAACATATTGAATCTAAGAACAATTATCTGAAAATTGTATTTGAGAAGCATGAGCAAACCTGGCCTTAGATTTATGTTGTGTTTCAGCAATTGAAGGGCAGAAGTGGATGGGGAAGAAGAGGTTGCTTCAAGTAAACTGAGACGACGTGGGGAAGAAGAACAAAGATTGGGAAAAGTCCTTGTTTTACACTTGACATGTTTTGTAACTCGATCTTGAATAAAAAGTTGTGATTTTAAATTCTAATCTCACTCTAACTACACTAATTGTAAAATGACACCTTGAATTATAAAACTAAATTTATCCATATGACGTGATAATTAGAGAAATAATTGTCAAAAAAATATAATAATTTATTATTAAAAATTGTAAAAGTCTCTAATTTTATGATTTAAAAATACTAAAATAAATTTTTTACAAAAAATATAAAATTTATTTAAAATCAAATACATAAAATAAAATATTAAAAAGATCGCTGAGTTTGGAGCACAACTCTGTCCTCCATCGTAACATTAATGATAAAATAAGTTGTAAATAACTAATTGGCATTTATCCTTATTCACATCACTACTTTGTAGACACATGTTATGCACAAACTTGCTAAAATTTAACAAGAAAACGTGAACTCTAATACGCTTGATATTAATGTGGTGTCGAGCTTAATAAAGTAGGATGACGAAGCCAAAGTTGAATTTAGAAAAAAATTATTGTACTATCTATCAATATAGCGTGTGTTACTTTAGATTATTTATTTTCTTTGAATTATTAGAGAATTCATTGCCACTCTCTTTAATATGTAAGCCTAATTGTTCATCTTAGTCAATTTATTAATTTTTTTAATGTCCCTAGTTGAATTTATGAAAACTCAATTATTTTGAGCTTTTTTTTTTGTTGCCAAATCAACATCATTTCAATGAGAACTTGTCCTCTATTTTTTCAAAAAGTATTTTAGTAAATTAAATATTATTTTAAATTTAATTATATAGTTCAAATCAAATTAAGTAAATATTAACTCATTCAAAACTAATAATTTAGATTTAATCAAAATTTTTAATAAGCTACTTAAGAGATAATATTTATTAGATGAAAGGAAAAACAATAGGGGAAATGGAACAGGGAAGACGGGAGACTATAACTCTTTACTCGAGCCAATTTTATTTTGATGATTAATCATAATTGATTGATTATTATTTTTAAGAATAATATTGAGTTGATTTTTAATTTTACACTTAAATCTTAATTAAGGATGTGACAATCATTTATTGGTGTAATTTATTTTAATTATTTATAATTTATTTTAATTACTACATCAATTAATGTGTTACGTCATATTAAGAGGTGCTATTAAAATATAGAAATAGAGAGTACTATTCAAAACTCGATCGAATAACTCTAGGGTAAAGCATCCAATGGCAGAGGCCAAATAAAAGATTTTATTTTTGGCACTCTTCTTTATCTTAGATTAAATTATGACTTATAGAATAAATGCATTACAAGTGTGAATGACTTATAAAGTATAATGTTATAAAGTTTCATTTGGCAAGCTAGTCAATTTCAGAGCCTAAGCGTGTTCCATTGTGAGTGGCCATCCACCATTATGGCTTTCTGATTTACACGTGTCCTTTTCCACGTCTGAACTACTTGTCGTATTTCTCTACCTGATGCTCACCGACAATGATTAGCCTAGTGAATTCGACAACTACAAACGACAGCTTTACAATAGTCCAATAGAAAAAAATAAATGAATGACTTGTTAAAGTTATTTAAAAGAAATTATGATGCATAAATGAGGTTATTTATCACCACCGTGAGTTTAAGATCTGACGGTTCATATTGAGGGAGCATGTATTTAGGCGCGGCAAATCCCAACGGGTGGCTGCCAACTTTCCAGGAAGAAAGGATGGGTTGAGAGGGATTAATCAGAGAATCAATCATTTGCAAAATATGGTCAGGACGTAATCATAATCGTACACGTGTTGACGCAGAATCATTTTGACTTGAGAATGGAAGTCCACGTAGACTATTTATTGGGAACACAATAAATAAAAAAATAGGAAAAGCAAAGAATATGACATCCACATGTAGCATAAAACAACAACCCACCCAGTTGCCAGAGACAGCTCCATTTGCTTTGGCAAAGAATATAGATGGAGTGAAATTCTATTAACCTGTTTTAATATAATTAATTATATTTTACATTTTACGAAATAATGAAACTTACGCTAATCCTTGTGTATTTATATGATATTTTTATCGATTTATTTTAATCAAGATTATTATAAATTAATAATCATATGTCAAATTCCTAGCCTTATTTCTGAGGTAGGCTCCTTTCTCATTGCTCTCTTCCGCATTCTTCGTCTTCTTCAACTTCTTAATCTGCTTTCTTCTGCGCTCTCTCTCTCTTTCTAGGATGCAACCAAATGAGGGGCGGGTGCTTCTATCGCTCTCTCCCAGCTTCAACAGCTACTCCTCCGGCAACCTCGCTGAAATTGCTGCCAGGGTAGTGGAGGAACTTCGTCTGGAACACAGTTCCGAAGATGGAGATTTCGACTGGCAATCCGAGAGTCCTCTTTCCAGTTTTCAGCAGAATCATTCTGTTTCCAAATCGGAAGACTTAGGGCAAGGAGGTTACGGAGATGGCTCTAACTCCGTCGACGGCGATGATGAGTTTGAATTCGCCTTAGTTAGCGCAGAGCAAGATGCTACTTCTATCTCAACCGGGGAGATTTTTTATGACGGCGAAATCAGATCGGTTTATCCGGTTTTCAACACCGGTTTACTGTTGCAAGATTCTCGGAACGATGAAGATTTGAAGAAATTGACGACGGCTAAGGTTCACCGTACGCCACTGGGGAAGCTCTTGAACGAAGACCGCGAAACGGCGTCGTGCTCATCGTCGGAAGCGGATGACCTCGAAGGAATTTCTCCGGGAACGTACTGTGTCTGGACCCCAAAATCTGCGGAGGAATCTTCGCCGGCGAAGTGGAAGAAGAGCAATTCAACCGGATCCTCGAAGCGGTGGAAACTTCTACAAATTTTGAACCGGAGCAACAGCGACGGGAAGAATGTATTCGTGTTTCTGACGCCGGAGAACAAGATGGACAAAGTCGGAGTGATCTCTAAGGAGAAAGTAAAAGCGGGGAAGGATAAAATCGCCGGAAAAGTGAAGATAAACGAAGTTACCATCGCTTCAGCCGCTGCAAAATCTGTCAGCTCCAATGAGGAAGCTCTTCAATGGAAGAACAGAACGGCAAAGGTAGGAGATAGGAGGAGATCATTCTTGCCTTACAGGCAGGACCTGGTAGGATTTTTCTCCAGCACCAGCGCCATGAACAAGAATTCCCATCGAAAATGAGTATATGTTTTTGACATATTTCACTTATCATCATCTCCTGTATTTCCACACTTCATGGTTAGTTGCAGTAGGCTGTGATGCAGAAGAAACCTAGATCTTCTGGATATGGGTATTGATCGGAAGTTTGTGTTTATCACTTTCATTTGAAATTAAAAACATGAACATCATATTTTCTTCAATTCAAATTACATTTTCTTTCATAATAATAATAATAAAAGAAAATTGGCTAGTTCTAATTTTATCACAGACGTTGAAATTATGTAACAATATTCATGTGACATCTGTGTTGTTCTATGTGTTGTAGCATCGACAATAAAAGTGTGCTCAACATTCCATTTTGGGTAGTGATTATATCATAATTTTGTATTATTTTCTCTAGTCAATGACAGTTCTTGCAATTTGGAAGATGGTTTACAATTTTTATGTGAAATTGTTTGAAAGGCCGAAACAACCATGTGCACGAGACCAGTCTCTCTCGGCCTAAGAGTGAGTATTTTTAAAATGGGTGAAATGTAATTTGACTCTTAATCCTAGGTCTAGATTTTAATTTATTTTTATTTTTAGACAAATCAAACATGCACCTCCCACCTTTTAGTTAATTTAGCACATGTATATTACGTTTTCTCTTAATAGCTTATTTTTACTTGATTTTCAATCATTTTTGCAGATTTTATCTCTTATTAAGTGATTTCAAAATTTGTCAATCATGTAAAAGAGTTTGAATTAAATTAGAAATTGTCAGATGTATTAAAAATCTAGTTATAAATAACTTATTAAAAGGCAAACACGACATTTACTTGATGAATTTAACATATAAATTGACAACAATACCAAAATTGTTAATAGCTAAAAGATAAAATGTAACGTCCTGTAGTGTAAATCTTTTTCCTTACAATATTTTTTAAACATTAAATTGTATCTTTTGAAAATAAGATGAACAAATCATGCTGTTGAAAAATAAACAGCAGAAGTCTTTTATAAAAAGTCTAATTTAAAATTCAAATGTAGTTAAATCTCAATATAAAATAAACATCATTTGTTAACTTTAATAATTCGTTTAAAAGTCTAGTAAAACGTCTTAACTAAAGTCCAAACATTAAAAAAACACAATTTAAATAGAGTTTTTCCATTTAACATTGTTTTCCTCAAGCTTTTACTCATGTGTCAATATTGCTCAAACAATGTCACCACCTCACACATGAGAGTACTTCTTTAATTGCATGTTTCACATGTTTCTTTCATCAAGTGTATCATCAAAAGTATCCTTACTTATATAACAAAGTTCATCTATGAATGTAAAGCTCAATAAGAATGCATATATGAATCATGAGCATGAAATGTAATTTGTAAAAATATGCATTTTCAGTTTTTCAGTTTTTTTTTGTTTTCTTCCACGTAACAGTCCAGTTGTGGGAGGTAGTTCAGTCTAGCAAAGAGTGACACCATTTGATTTACCTCATACAAGACAGTTAGCTTCACCCGCCCCACAAACAACTATTTACGTTTATTCAATCTTTTAGTCTTTCTTAATAAAAATATTTTTCATGATATATGAGATGCACACATGATCGTACAATGCAAAACATAATACCTTAATATGTGTACAATCTAATATATCATACAAAACAAAATAACCATACGTCTCAAAAGTTATCACATAAATCTAATTAAAGAAATCAAGACAACAATCAGCGATTCACAACCATAAGACATCACAAGCAAAACTTTCACCATAACAAATAAATAACCTAGGTTTTTGTAATGTAGACCAAAATGTCAAACGCATGCAAACATTACTTGCCTCGGGGTCTTAACATAGTTTTGATCACTTAGAATAGTTATTTTTTGTTTTAGGTATGCTTCTAATTTGCTTTGTTTACCGTGCATTTTGTTTTTCTCTCAAGACTCAGAGAGAAAAATACAAGACTTTGCGACTCCTAATGCATGAATGATGAGGTTTTCATCTCATCCTTTATTTTCATAAATCAATAGTCTGAAAATATATTTGCAATATAAAAATATAGTCGCAGTCTGAAAATATATTCGCAAATCGAAAGTTTTGCAGACAAACGCCTACTAAATGTGTTTCGTATAGTTGCTGCGAAAGCGTGTATTTTCGCCACAGACATGTGTGCTTTCTATAGTGGACGCGTGTACTTTCACCATGGACAAGTACGCTTCTACAACGGATATCCACTGTAGATTTTCGTCTCACTCACATTGTCCATCAATCAAAATTCGTCACGTTTACATATTTTTTCGCAGACAAACCTCATTATGTGAATTCTCACTCACATCCGCAGACGCCAACGCTTTTATTGCAGATACCCACTTACATTGTCTATCAATCACAATTTGTCACGTTTACATATTTTTCCACAGACAAACTTCATTCTGTGGATTCCACCTCATATCTGTGGTCATTAACTCTTTTGCTACAAATATCAGCTCTCATCATCCACCAATCACAATTTGTCACGTTTACTTCTGTTTTCTTGGACAAACCTTATTTTGCTAATTTCATCCCACATTTATGGACACCAACATTTCTACAAACGCTAATATTTTCACTATGGATATTTGCTCACTTTGTCCCTCAATCACAATGTGCCACGTTTACACATCTTTTCACAGACAAACCTCATTTTGAGGGTTCCACCTCACATCTGTAGACACCAATGTTTTCGTGGTGGATATTCAATTACTTTATCTGCCAATCCGCCACGTCCATAAATCTTTTAGTGAATTCCACCTCACATACATACACACCAACGTTTCTGCAAATATTAATACTTTTGTGGATACACCATGTTCTGCAAACACTACTCATGTGCGGTTATGTGTTCTTTTTAAATCAGGTATCCACAGACACCAGCACTTCCACTGCCGGCACAAACTCTTCCGCTATCATCAATTTTTATGTAGATACACTTTATATACGATAAGTTTAACACTCAAATTTTCACATCAACTTTTGTAATCCAAAACATATTTAATAAAATAAAATAAAATATTTATTTTTCACGAAAATAGAATATAAATTTCAAATTATAATGCAATTTATAAATACGTATTAGAATGTAAATGATACATTAATATTTTTTTTAAAAAACTCTCCGATGACGGGACATTCTTAAGGTGAGCATTTAGGCGAGTTCAAATTTGGTGTTTTTGGCTCTGATGGAACACGCTACGCTATATCACCTCAACCAATCCTTGGTTTCTCTCTCTAACTAGTGGTGTGGAGATGATTGATGGGGATTGTTGCTCACCTCTCGCTAACGTTGGTATTCCACATCCAAGTTTTATGATTGGTTGGACACTAGTCATTCTCATCCACCTTTATCTTTTCTTCTTTCGGAGCATCACTTCACTGTAAAAAGAATGCAACTCTCTCTGTCTCGTCTCCACCGACTCCTTATTTCTTCTTCACTCTACCCACCCCCACCTCTTCTATGCATACAACATTATTAGTTTTCTGCTTTAAATGGATAGAAAATATCCTATTTTGAAAATTATTGTAAATGCAATCCAAAACAGAGGGTGTAGTTGAAAGTAAGTGGGCTATGAGAGAGATTCCCAGCTGCCCATGTTCTTAAAGATTTCACCTTTATCTTTTCTCTTTACCTCCGCACCAATTCTCATCTGCAACCTACGCCATAGATGACGTTAATGGTTGACTGCGCTTAACGTCAAGCCAACAATTGCCCAGTAAGGGCCCAAAATCATCGGTTAAAGTGAAGCCCTCAAAAAATGCACAATCCAATAAATAATACAAGAAGACATGACATCCTTAACTCAAGTATAATATAATATATATTTTATTCCATTTGGGCTCGATCCAACATACAAGACATCCTCAGCTCAAAACAAAATTAAAAAAGTTGTCTTAATTAAAAGCCAACCCCTGCAAAATCAACGTCAGAAGCAACCGAAAATGGGTTCATTACATAAGAACTATGGAGATCAATATAATCACTTGATAACCAAAAATTAGAGCTTTCAAAATCATCTCTCATTGTTTCTTCTCCAAAGCTTTTTATCCTTTCTTTGCCATTCGATCCGAAAATACACTCCGAGATGGATTTTGATGGAACATTCCGGCTTTGTTTGTGTCGTGTACGAGAATGTGTCGATCTTCCCTTATCTTTTCTTTTCTTGCTCAAGTATGTGTTCCAATGGTTCTTCACTTGATTATCCGTTCGTCCTGGAACTCGCCCGGCAATCAACGACCACCTACATCATATCGGAAAAACGTTTTAGTATAATGAGACCTATATTCAACCATCTTTGTCACATTTGACATGAAAATTTATAAGTTCTACATCTGGACCGTTAAGAGTTGATCGGACGATCAAAATTAAACGATTCATGAACCTGTTTCCAAGCAGATTGTGCATTCGAATGATAAGGTCGTCTTCTTCCTCTGAGAAATCACCACGTTTGACATGTGGGCTTAAATAGTTCATCCACCTAAGCCTGCAACTTTTCCCACTCCTCTTCAAGCCTACATCACGCATTAATGAACCGAACGTGAGAATGTCCGCCATTTTTGCCCGAGCTTTAAAGATTTGTTTATAAAAAGTTGAGGTCTATTTTTCTGCTGACAGAATCTACTTACTTGTCATCTTAGCAACCTGATTCCACCTTCCTTTCCCATGGACTCTAACGTATTCCGTTAGAATTCCATCTTCCACCTCTGTCCACAACCCTTTTTTGTACTCTTTCCCACCCTCCATTGTTGCAGAGAAAAAACTAGAGAGAGAGAGACTGTAAGTAGAATGAAGCTCCAGAATTAAAATGGATGAGAGAGAAAGAGAGCCATAAATTCTCCTACTTTTTTCATCGAGTTATTCTTCCACAATTATATCGCTTGCATCATCAGTATGAACTGGCATGACACTCTGGTTGTCTGTCCTTACTCTCTCTATCTCTGCCACCCATTTCAGACACATCTACCACCCATTTCAGAAGGCGATAAGGAAGGGGCCCCAAAGCTCTGTGAATTCTCACTAGTGTGTTCTAATGGCTGTTGTTTCTAGTTCCAGTCCCAGCTTTTCATTGCCGTAAACAAAAGAAAGACCAATCTCTCTTCTATCATCAAAACCCAACTCCAGAACCTTAAACAAGCATCTGGTCAAACGATAAACATATTCTAACAGAATAAATTTTGTTAAAATACCAGATAAATGAATAAATTCATACATTGAAAATACTTAACTTTTCAGATTGTAATTAAATCATTCATTAATGTAACTAATATATAATTAAATTTGTTAATATCTTACACAACTTTAGTTTCCATGTAACTGATTTTCAAAAATTAAAATTTTGAAAAATTTATATTAAAAATATAACATGAAATTAAATAGGTAAATATTGTGACATTAACTAAAAAAATTGTTTTAAATATGATGGAAAACAAAAATATAATTTTATTTAAGTATAATTTTTAATATAAAAGCAAATTGGGACATAGGAGGGAAAAGAGGAGAAGCAAGGGTAGTTTAAGTCTTTCTCGTTTTTAACAACTAAAACCTTGCACTATAAAAAAATCTCATCGGCGACCTCACAGTTACGATTTCCATTTAGGACCGTCGAGGTTAATGCCTCGGTTTCTACTCTGTCCAGCGACGTCGAACGGAGACGCATGACGTCAAGCTCCGTCCTTCCCTGCGGTTCGAAGAAGATGGACGATAGCAGGCGAGGGCAGAGACGAAGCTAGAATCGTCCAGAGGCGACAGACGGACGACATGCAGTGGTCATTGGATCGAGCGAGAGACGTCTAACTTCTGGATCGACGGCCAGGATTGAATTTAGCGTCTTCTAGAGGGGAAGATGGACGACGATCCTTGGCCTTAGGATCGAGAGATGGAGTCCATCTTCTGGATAGACGACCAGAATTGAATCTGGCGTTTTCTAGAGGCGAAGACAGACGACGATCCTTGGCCGTAGGATCGAGAGACGGAAGTCCATCTTCTTGATCGACAGCTAGGATTGAATCTGGCATCTTCTAGAGGCGAAGACAGACGAAGGTCCTTGCCCATAGGATAGAGACGGAAGTCCATCTTCTGGATCGACGGCCAGGATTGACTCCAAATTAACTGGGTCACGTGCGGGGCACACGCGTTCTTAAAACGCCTGAATTCCCCCAATTAAGACGGATGTCCCTCGGCATGAAACGGACGTCCATATTCCAATACTACGTCGTCTTGCCCTAAATGTACTCCTCCAGCCTTTAGACGCCGTCGTTTAGCCATGACGGATGTCTGTCGTAATAAGACGGGCATTCGTCCCTTGCCATATTTCTTGCAAATCTGCTTTTAGACGACGCCGTATAGGTTATGATGGGCGTTTTAAGATCGCGTGTGCCTCGCACGTGACCCAGTTAATTTGGAATAAATCTTGGCCGTCGATCGAGAAGATAGACTTCCGTTTCTCGATCCTACGGCCAAGGATCGTCGTCCGTCTTCTCCTCTAGAAGACACCAGATTCAATCCTAGCCGTCGATCTAGAAGTTAGACGTCCCTCGCTCGATCCAACGGCCACCGCATGTCATCCGTCTATCGCCTCTGGATGATTCTAGCTTCGTCTCTACCCTCGCCTGCCATCGTCCATCTTCTTCGAACCGTAGGGAATGACGGAGCTTGACGCCCTGCGTCTCCGTTCGACGTCGCTTGATAGAGTAGAAACCGAGGCGCTAACTTTGACGGTCCTAGACAGAAATCATGACTGTGAGGTCGCCGACGAGATTTTTCTATATTCAGGATTTTAGTTGTTAAAAAATAATCTCAAAATTTTAATTCGTCATTGATCGCGAACTATAACATATGTAGTGTTATTTTCCCAAAGAAGAACAACCATAGGCTGTTAACAGCGTTCGATTCAGTTTTTGCTGCTCACGGAACTTGGTCGTTCGGACGTAGAATGAGGACTCAGGAGCGAGACGCCGAAAGGATTGCGATGGAGATGATGAATTGCGATTAGGAGCGAGATGTACATCTTAATGCCACTCTTTGGCTCAAAGTTATGGCGATTCTTAATCCAACCAACTTAAAATCGGTCCTAGACTATCCTTGCGCTGATCAACATCGACCGTCGACGCCATGTAACTTTTCTGCTGTAAGTTTCACTAGTACCCATTTTCTCTGGAGGGATTCTCCGCTTTCTACCTCCTCAAAGTCTCGAACTTTAAGAGCTGTTACAGAATCCCAAGGAAATTTATCTCAGAAGCCACTTTCAGGACCTTCGATTTCGAGGAATTTAAATTTTAATGACGTTTCCGAGCAAAGCCAATTGATTAGAAAGTATGTAGACGATGAATTTTTTGAAGATGCAATACTAGTTTATCTTAAAATGTTTGAACATGGTTTACGAGTTGAGGAGTTCCGTTTCTTTCCCTGTTTGATCAAGGCTTTTGGAGGACTTCATGATGTAGGAATGATTAGACAAATTCATGGACATGTTTTGAAACTGTGTTTCCTAGATGACATATACGTTGCTAATGCTCTTTCTGGTGTGTACTCAAAATGTGGAGCCTTAGAGGAAGCACTCCAAATGTTTGATGAAATGCCTGAAAAAGACTCAGTTTCGTGGAACACATTGTTGTCCGGACTTCTTCAATCAGGGGATTACATTGGTTCTTTAGTCAAATTTCGCCACATGATTTGGGAATGTGGGGTATATCCAAATCGAGTAGGTTGCCTGATGGCTCTCTCAGCATGTTCTTCACTTGATTCTTTGATTTATGGGCAGGAAATTCATGGGTTCCTGGTGAAAAATGGGTTGGATGTGGATGAATTTTTAGTCAGCGGATTAATTGAAATGTACATGAAATGTGGAGATTTAAGAACTGCAGAATATATTTTTGAGAGCATTCTAAATGTGGAGTCAAGCAGACAAAACACAGTAATTTGGAATGTGATGATATTGGGCTATGTTTCTAATGGACATCTGTTCGGTGCATTGGACTTGTTCATCATGATGTTATCCGACAGTATTGTAGCTGATATTCCAACCATGGTGGCTGTTTCAAATTTGTGCACTCAGTTATTGGATTTGTCAATGGCCAAGCAAATTCACGGGTTAATTTTGAAATTTGAACTTATGAAAAGTGTCCAAATTGAAACTTCTCTAATAGACATGTATTTCAAATGTGGCAATGCAGAAGACGGTTTAAAAATCTTCAGAACATCGCCATATCGGAACTTGGTTATGTGGGGCACAGTAATCACGAATTATTCTCAAAGTTGCCTTCCAAATAAAGTGTTGGATTTGTTTAATAACTGCATGATAGAACATGGGCACACAGATTCAATCATACTTTTGGCTGCTCTTCGAGCTTGTTCATCTTTGGCTCTCAAATCCAAGGGCACGGAAATCCATTGTTTGGTGGTAAAAAAGGGTTATAATTTCGACTTGTACGTTGGTGGTGCTCTGGTTGATATGTATGGTAAGTGTGGAGACATCGAATCTGCTAAAAAAGTTTTTGATAGACTAATAGCTAGAGATTTAGTTTCATGGAATGCCCTGATATGTGGTTATGTTCAAAATGATCTATCAAATGATGTCTTAAATGCTTTCCATGCTATGCTATCTGAAAAGGTTAAACCCAATACAGTGACTATTTCGTGTCTTCTCTCAATTTTTTCTGAATTGTCAGTCTTGATTATGTGTAAGGAAGCTCATGGTTACATATTGCGGCATGGGTTTGAATCTAATGTTCTTGTGAGTAATTCTTTAATATCTACTTATGCCAAATGTGGGGAGATAAATAGCTCGTTGAATTTATTTGAAAGATTGTCAGAACCTGATGAAGTTTCATGGAATTCAATTTTGATTAGCCTCGGAATGCATGGGCACACTGAGGAAATGATCAGTTTATTTGAAAAGATGGAAATGGAAGGCATAAAACCTGACAAAGCGACATTTACAGCTCTTTTGTCAGCATGCAGCCATGCAGGGAGGGTTGAAAAAGGTTTGGAATATTTTAGACGAATGATTGATTATTATAAACTTGAGCCTCAACTCGAGCATTACACTTGCCTGGTCGATCTTTTAGGCCGAGTTAACCATCTGAAGGAAGCATATGATCTGATCTTGGCAATGCCATGTGTCCCAGATGATCGTATATGGGGATCGTTGCTTGGATCTTGCAGAAGTTATGGTAATACGAGACTTGCTGAAGTTGTGGCTGATCAAATTTTCAGACTCGATCCTAATAATATTGGTTATCGTGTTCTTCTTGGAAATATATACAGTGATTATGGGAATTGGAAGGAAGAAAGAAATGTTAGATCAGACATTAAATGCAGGGGGCTTGTGAAGAGTCCAGGATGTAGTTGGGTTGAAGTAGACAACAGTATTAACATATTTATAGCTGGTGATCACTCTCATACTCAATTTGAGGAGATTTATACTACTCTAGAAAGTTTGACTGTTGAGATAGGACAGGTGAGCTGCGACTCAACAATTGGCAATAGTTAAACATTGTGCCGATCAACAGTATTAACATATTCAGCAAAGAGATTAAATTCTTAGAAACTAAGAAGTTTCTGGCTCCTTAGATTCACTCATACTTTCAAGGGCCTACGTATAATTGAATTCATTGTCGATTGAACCACAAGGGGACCTGGAGGCTACTTGCATTTTGCCTGGAGATTCAGCTATTCTGGTTAGTGCTTCCTCCATTTATTTAACCTTTTTTTTTTTTCCTTTTTCAGTCAAATCCACTATAAATATCAGTAGCTAAGTATAGATTGTAAGTGTTGTCATACACGACCTAGCAGCAAAATGTGGCATAAACTAGAAAGCCTCGTTGAAAGCAGAAATGATAGTAATCATAAACTAGTAACATATTTGAGTTCAACTCTTCTCAGATTTTATTATATCCAAATTGTTAAGCTACCATGGTTAGTTTGATGTGTCATAGGCAACAAGTCGGTGTCATCAGGCGCTCAAAACTGCTTTTCCTAATTAGTTTTCTTCAATTAAGTTGCACATGATCTGGTATTTTATGAAATGCTAGAATTGCATTTGCAGATCACCCTAGTCTTCTATTTCTCCTTGCAGCTGCACTATGTTGGCAGCTGAAATGGAATAGCAGCGCCATTTGAAAGAGGAAGAAGGCTTCATTTATGACAGATTACAGGTTTTTTTTTTTTGTATTTATTGTTATTAAATACTGGGAACATAGGATGGGTCTAAAAGTTGAAGTTCAAATATAAAAAAAAAAAAAGAGGTATTGGTTCTTGTAAATTCAATCCAAAATCGAAGTGATTTAGATTGGAATTACTACTCTGTAAATGCTTAATGGGG
>CM039471.1:6891252-6929667 GCA_022433065.1 Begonia loranthoides
GGGGGGGGTTTAGAAGTGTTCATTCCAAAGAAAAAAAAATCATCCATCATTAGAGATAGTCATCAACATGAGAATCTAACCATTTCGAACAACATATCCTACGCAATTTAATTAATACAACTCTTATCAGCCCCTTGTTGTTCTGCTATGTCTTTGCTGTTTGTCTGTCCAATCAGTGTCAACCCCACCTCCCGGAACATGTCGATGATCTTTATCAGACCTTAATGCCGGCAATTTCGGTAGTACAAGAGTTGTGATCAAGTAAATTTTCTAGTGATTTTGCTTTCCTATTTCGAACTCTGCCTGCTTCTTTCAATAACTCAGCTAACCTCCTCTTCTCATCGTCCACATCCGGATTTGCTGTTCCAAGCTTTTCTTCTCTCATCCCAACAACAAATTCCAAGATCTCAATTGCTTCATCCAACCTGTTAGAAAAAAATTAATCCCCTCAAACAACAAAACATAATCGAAAGACGGATTTCACATTAATGGCACAAAAGACACCCTAAAAACTATTGATATGAGAAATCAAACAGCTATGAGTAAAATAAAAACTAGAAGAGTATTTTCAAAGAGGTTAGCCAAAAAAAAATCAAATAGGAGGTACTGGTCACCTGCCAACTGCATCATAAGTGCCTGCAAGGTTGCTATATATTCCAAGAGTATCAGGGTGATAAGGGCCATACTCTTGTTCTAAGATATGTCTGGCTTCTTCGAATAAGTCTATTGCCTCGCTTATCGCATTGCGCTGAATGCAAACAAGCCCCATTTGGTTAAGGGCAACGCCAAATAAGGCTGATTTTTTCTCTCTAGTTGCCCCTAGCTTCGAAGTTGAATTCTTTAAAAAATTGTAAGATTCAGAGTACTTCCCCAACATGTAATACATGACTCCAATCTGGGCTTCAATTGCGGCGATTGTGCTCTGATGACCAGGAGCATCACTGTATATTGTCAATGCCTTCTGTAACAACTTTAGAGCCTGGTCAAGCTCATTCATTGACTCATAAATTGCCGAGACATCAGTAAGACCACTAGCAATCTCCTCAGGAGGTATCCCAGGTGTAGGCTTTTCAAAAATTCGAAGTGCGTCTTCACAGAATGACTTAGATTCTCTAATTTTACCAGTCTTGTTGCATAAGTCGGACAAACGAACAAAGACAGAGCCAACAGTGGGGTGATTTTCTGCTTTGGTGGCTTTAAAAGATGTGAGGGCTTTCTGATAAGAAAAAATGGCTTCATCGTATCGAGATAAAGATAAATATGTGTCTCCAATGCTGCAATTAACAGAAGCCCCCTCAATTTCCTGGCCATTTGCTACCATTGCTGCACTGGCTAAGACAAAATGCTCAAGAGCAGCTTCATGATCTCCCATTGTTTCGCATATAAGACCCATTAGCCGCCTATCTGCAGCCTCTTCAAGAGTCGCTGGCTTATCATTCTCTTTGTGAATATCAAGAGCCAGTTGACAAATTCTCTTGGCCTCATCGAACTGCAAGGCTTGAAGATGAGCCTCGGAAAGATATCTACAAGTCTCACCAATTCGGGGATCTGTTTCTCCCAAAGCTTGTTTTTGGATTTCCAACCCAGTTGTGTAGCAGATTATTGAATTTTCCACCTTACCCATCATGGCATAAGTATCACCCAACTGCATATGGCCTGCAAATTTAGCCAGGGTGTGCTCTTCGCCTTCCTCAATTGCTGGAACTTCAACTGAGCGCTCCAGAAGAGGGATAGCATCATAGTATTGACCTAAACTGCAGTATATTGCAGCTGTAACATGCAGGCTCATGACCAATTCTAAACTCGTTTTCCCTTTCGCACTAACTTCAAACGATTTGGATGCTCTAAGAGCAAGTCCAAGCGCTTTATTCATATTTTCGCCCGAAGAAAACAGGTCCCTTGCTTGCTTGAGTAAAAGTGGTCCAAGATCATGATTTTCTAATCCTAATTCTTGAACTTTATTCGGTAATTTATGACCTCCTAAGGGAGAACTTTGCTGTTTCTTCACAATAGATACCGCTGGATTCTTCTTGTTCAAATTCTTCTCATTCTTTAGAGTGGAAGGACTAGGAGGTTTATCAGCTGAAGCTTTCCCATTGAAACTTGATTTTGACGATGTTCCATGACCCAACTGGGACTGACAATCTTTCTTCAATGCAGTCTTCTCTCCGCTAGATGAGCTTCCCCTCTTCAAACTGGAATCGCTATGGGAATTATCCTCTGGTTTGTCCATCTCTTCCTCTATTATTTTTAATTCACTCATCTCCCCTCCGACAAGATCACGTAATTCCAAGTCGATCCTAGACTCGTCTGCATCAGATCCAAAACTTTGCCTCGAGGGACATTGATCAGAACTCTGCATATCACAGACGTTCTCATATAGTCTCTCTATCGAAGTATTTACCAGCCCATCAGCGGCAAGATCATCACGTGGGTTCAGATTATTTTTTGACGACTCAATTTGAACTGAATTTTCGACCACAATTGTGGAAGTTCCGCCCGATCCATTTACTACGCATTCATCAACACCCTCCATTGTGATTTCAGGCATCTCTACGCATCCCAATTAAAGAGACACTGATATGAAAGAGAGTCTCTGCAACATTAGGTCAAGCACGTCATATTATCATCATTTCCACTAGATCCATCCCAGAATAAGTTCAATCAATACCGAGAACTGTAAATCAAATTCAGATGCTAAATCCTAACATATACTAACTGTAAAATCCAGATTCTAGTTCTTGATTAACATTCAATGCAGCGACTATAAACAAGGATCCTGTTCGATCCATATGAATAATATGCGGTCATATTCCATAATTTCCCAGTATATCAAGAGAAAAAACAGGTAAAAATGATATCACAAACCCAAATTCTCCCAAATTAGATCCTCATAATTATCAAACTAAAAGCATAGAATCATCCAAAATTCACAAACTAAGCAAAAGACAGTGCGACGAAAGAAGTTTTTGACCAACGAAATCGAACGGAAGCAAAGCAATAAAATAAAAGACGTACCCCCTAAAAGATCAGCAATGGACGAAACCAATGGTTTAAAGGGATGCGGAGGGACTGTTTAGAGACGAGGAAGAAGAGAAGGTCTTCTTCGGTAACGGGTAAAGTGGAAATCGAGAGGAACGAAAAAGTAGTTACAAAAGTTGCAGAAAAGGGAGTTTAATGTCAGAAAGGAAGAAGAAAAAACGGCGACTTTTTTCCCACCAACTTGGACACGCCTAGCAACTCCTGGTTCGCAGTCACGCACGCTCTTTTATACTGCTGAATTGAGCCACGTGTTGGCTATTCATTGGCTCTGGGACGAGGATAATTCTAGCCAAAACAAAAATACCCAATTAAAAAAATTGAAATTGTAGAATCCTAGGATTGGATAACATGGGAAAGCAGGTCATTTTAATTTTTATGAAATCTAATTGAGACCCCTAATATAATATAAGGGCACACATAACTCATGCTTTAATTTTCTTAATCTATCATATGATACAATTAGGTGATATTAAGTTTAATTGTGTAAATTGAGCAAATTTTGTGACTATGACACTATGTCATAATGTATCAAAGTTTATTGGATAAAATAATGACAGAAAAATAATTCTTAAAATAAAAATAGTTATAATAATTTTTAAAAATGTTTTTTTCGACTATTACAATAAATTTTTTTTTATAAAATTTGGAATGTAATAACGTAAAAAACTATTAATTAAGAAAATAAAATAAATAAATACTTAATAAAATAAAAACTTATTTAAATAAACAATTAAATAAAATATAAAATTAAATTCAATAAGAAACAAATAAATGTTTGCTTTGATGATTTGGAGAAAGAATGAAAAAACACAATACAGCAAAAGAAAAAATCAACACAGTTTTAACGTGGTTTGGACAATGTGTCCCATATCCACGGACGTAACCAGAACCTCAATATATTTTGAAGAAATAACAAAATATTCTTACAACTATGATCGAAAACAGAAGATAAACACAATATCCAAAATACAGAAAACAAATATTTTCAAGATTTATAAAGAACCCTAATGAATAAACCAAACCATTATCATAAGGATTGAACTAGAATCAATATTTTTCATGATTGATGCATCAATTTTCTCCGTTTTAGGTACTCACATTTTTTGTAAATGTAAATGAATTCTTTTGTGGTGGAATATTAATTTGGTTTTTGTAGCTTCATATATTAAATTTAGTAAATGTCACAACACTTCCTTTTTGAATCTCAGAGTAGAACTCAATAATTGCTTCAAATTATTTGGAAACCATGAACATGAACATGATAATAAAATTTGATTATCCAAATTACTCAAAAATTGTAAGCCCAATTCACCATCTACTACGATACGATGCTTCAGTGTTAAATAAATATATGGTTTTGAGGTGAAAAGATTTATCATATTTGTGAGAGAATACCAGTTATCTCACTTGACATTCTAATTGTCTTGTCCAAGGAGTCATTATCAATGTCAGATTCAACATTGTCCTAGGCCATAAGTCCTTGTTAGAGATATTGGCAGTCAGGTTGTTTGAATTATAATCACCAAATTTCTCTTTCCTAATTGGACGTGATCAATGTTATTTAATTCTACCGCAGTGGGCCTGGCCCACATCCTAAACCAGTAGGCCCATGCGAAAATTATAAAACTGACAGCTGTGGGATTTGAACCCACGCCCTTTCGGACCAGAGCCTAAATCTGGCGCCTTAGACCACTCGGCCAAACTGTCATTCGTGACTCTAATATTAAACTCAATCCAAAGGGCTTAGAGGAAAACAGTGAGGTTTTGCTTTTATGGTGGATTCTTCATAAAATTGTACATGAAAAATAATACACAACCAAACAATATTTTTTCTGTCCTTAGAAAATACGTTCCTACTTCACATTATCACATCCTTCTTCGAAGGTTAAAAAGGAAAGCTTCCATGGTGAAGATGCTACAAAGTCCTTAATTTAGGCGTCATTTGATGGTCTTCAATCAGGCGGATCTCCGCCCCATGATGAATTTCGGACAACACGTTGAAACGGCGGCTTGATCGGACTCCTCTCTGAAAGATGAGAAAAATTCAGGATCTTGTTCTAGACACCTTGAGTAACTCTCTAATATCGAAACTATATCGTCAAATCCTGGACGTCTACTCGGATTGCTTGCCCAGCACCGTTCAATCAGTCGACTAAACGCCACCGGACAATGCGCCGGTAAAGGCGGTCTCGCATTCTGCACAGAAATTCGCATTAGGATAACTTTAAAATCAGGCTCTATTCCTTGACAAGTTGTTTATAGCAGATGAGTTTAGGCCAAGTCCTTCTCATGCTTCTCTAATTTCATCCCATCATTGTTTTGATACATATAAATTTTTGTTCAATACCTTTTGGCAGACTGCAAAGGCAGCTTGTTCGGGAGTCATGTTATCGAAGGGGGTAAGAGCCGTTAAAAGCTCCCACAAGACGATGCCGAAGCTATAAACATCAACTTTCTTCGTGTGGTGCTTCTCTTCGATCATTTCCGGTGCCATCCACCGATAAGTGCTCGTAAATCCTTTGGAACTTTCGCACTGCGATTCCAAGCACGATATCCCGAAATCGGCTACCTTTACGCTCATGTCCTCGTCGAGAAGCAGATTCTCCGATTTAAGGTCTCTGTGAAGGATTCCCCGAGTATGGAGATACTTCATTCCGCGAGAAATATCCAGTGCCAGTTTCAGAACCAAATTAAGTGGAAGAGAATGAGGTTCTTGTTGATGGAGGAATTTTCTCAAAGACCCTCCAGCCATGTACTCAGTGATGATGCAGAATACAGGAGGTTTCTTACAAGCTGCTATGAACTGCAGGAAAATGAAGAAGAAAGTGGAAAAGTGGCTCGTTTACAGCTTAATTAACCAAAAAAACGACTATCCAAGACTGTAGCACTGTCTCATATTCTTGCTTTCTTAGCATTTCACCCTTATAACAAAAAGAAGAACAATTTAGAATAGATGAACAAGTTTATGCAGCCATTATGCAAGAAACTAGTTCTCCATTAGCATGAAATAAAACTTTTAAAACAGCTGCTCTGAGTGAGGCTTTATCCAAACAAATCTCCTTCTCACAGTGCAGACTGTTTTTTTGTTTGTTTTATCCATTACGCTCTACTCATTTAACCAAGAGACAGAGAGAGAGAGAGAGAGAGAGAAAGCAACCCAGAAAATGCAAGAGAATAGATAAGTAGAGAGCTTACAGTGATGATATTAGGATGTCTCAAAGGAAACAGCAAAGCCACTTCAGAAGTAAACTGTTTTTCAAGCATACAAGCCAACTCTTCATCTTCCTCAGGCTGACTGATGAGCTTAATCGCCACATCTCTCTGCTTATACACTCCTCTGTAGATTCTGCTATGTCTTCCGGTAGCAAATTTGCAGCCAATGAACAGCTGCGACATGTCGGCGCTCCATTCCTCCCCTTCTTTTCCCTTTATCTCTCCTCCTGAAGACACCAAATACTTAGACCACGACACTGCTCGCTTGTACTCTCCTAACGACAGCCTCCTCACCAACTTCCCATTTTCTGTAATGGGCTTGAAACAGTTCAATCTTTTCATGGGTGTGAGCTTGAACTCTGCGAAATCATCAATCTCACCTCCTTTTATTAGTAATAATCCAGAAAATACAAAATCTGAAAGAGACCCAGGAGGAAAAGTTTGATCTTTTTTGCTTTAAAATAATTCTCATTCGACTGCATTTCGACAATTTGATTTTCGAGTCGAAAGTTGAGATACTTGCATAAAAACAATCCAGATAACCTCAAAAACTGAATCTTTCAGGTAGCTAGCTAGAAATAATCAATCATAAAGAGAAATAGCTCTTCATTTACCAGTGTGAAAAAATATTCAGCAGAGAGAGGAGAGAGAGAGTCTCGTGATCTAAAGGAGATGGAATTGGGTAAAACAAGGTTTGGTTTCCCGAATATAGAGATAGCATCTAGCCGTCCCCAGAGGGGTTAGCTGAGATGTAGTTGTTGTTTTTGGTGGTGCAGTGAAAGCATATGGAAGAGCTGTAGTTGTTGTTTTTGGTTGTGCAGTGAAAGCATATGGAAGAGCTGGCCTCTCTCTCTCTCTCTCTCTCTCTCTCTCTCTCTCTCTGAGTGTCTTCTTTGTGCAAGACTGAGAGGGGTATGCAAATGCTGTCCTCTTCAGCTTGAAAATTTGGTAACGTGCAAAGATTCAGTCTGAGGTGACAAGCCGGGCCTTCTTTGACGGCGACTTCTACCATTAATTAGCTTTTTACCATTCTACCCTTCCTCTTCTTCTCCATCATCACTATCTATATGACCTTTTTCCTACCTCACAACTACGCACTAATAGCAATACTTGCCACCAATCATGGACTAGTTCTTAAATTAGCTCACTCGCGTGGAATCACAACTTGTCTCAATCCTGATGCAGGGCATAAGAGTTACGATGATTTGATGGCAACATCGCATTCCTTAAATCTTATTTCTAATAATTTTCATAAAAGTCCAAATTTTAACAGTAGCAGTGCAATATGAGAATTGCTCTAGCTATGACTCTTATTTTAATATCTTAGATAATTATATATTACGGGTATTTGCGTTTTCAAAAATATCGTCTATTTGAAGAAATTTTTGATATAGTTGAAAGCTATTTATTTTATTATTCATAAAAATATCATATCTATCGAGTTTAGTTTCATATTTTAAAATATCTTTTACCCCTTTCTTTAAAGCACGCAAATAACCCAACTAGGAAAGACAAAAGGATAGAAATGAATAGGAATACTTTGGTAACTTCAAATTGGGTCAGAAGGGGTAAAAATGTCAAAGAAGAAAATTTGGCAGTTAGGTCGCCGAGGGAGTTTGGAAACAGAAACAGAGGAGGAGGAGGCTATCTGTTATTGGTGGGAACAAGACAGCTGGTGTGGGTCCACGTACAGAGAACAGAATCCGTGGGTGTGTCGGACAAGCCGTATGGTCCTCTTCCGTATACGGCCTTAACCTTTTGCCTTTCCCATAGCCAATCACTTTTCAGTAAATTAATATTTTACATTATTTTATTCTTCAAATTTAGGGTAAAAAAAAAATTCATAGACCATGTAATAAGTGAAAAGACATAAAGTATATTAATTTTACCAACAAATAAAATTATAAATTTTAAAAAATAAAAATTTAAGAAGATGTATGTACAACCTCCATGTATACACCTCTACGCATCAAAGAAGATGTATGTACTTATATGACGAAAGTTTCCATTTTTGCATTTACATAAACGCAGACGTTAGTATTAAAGTAGCAGACATTTGCTCCCCTAAGAAGGACGTTTTTTAATCGATGAACGTTAATAAAAAGAATGTTTGCACTTTCAAATATATAATTTTTCACATTTTTAAATAAATGTGTACCTCCATACATTAAGAGCAGATGTCCTTTCAACTCCAAGAATCAGTCTTCGTCCTTTAACCCCATATGACGTCCAATGATTAGTCTTCGTCATCCTCTAGCACCTAAAATGACAATCATATGTCCAAGGCTATGATCAGTCTTGGACATTCTCCAACGTCTATAGATGTCCAAAGATTCTTTTCACATCCTCCAACAATGAGGGACATCCAAGGATCCGTTTTGAATATCCTTCAACATCATATGTGTAACGACCCGGATTTTCATAATTCTTAAAAATACGTAAAAATTTAAATTTTCTTTTTAAAAATAAATCAGAGTACGTCTAACCGGATCGCTATTAACTCTTTCGTAAAACTCAGTATAAAATCACATTTATTAAAACTTATGCGGAAGCGTGAATAAAATCATCGTTTATAAAATATAGCTGAAGCGTACTTAAAATCATCATTTAGAAACTTAACTAAAACATTAATCATTTGAATGGAAAGACTAACCCATTTAAATACATTTCAAATAAAAACAATGTTAATTACAACTTACACAATTTATTTAAAATATTTCTCTTTTACCGTTATGCCTGGCCAGCCGTGATAATCCATCAACATGCAAATCCATCATCCCTGCTTGCTATTGATTTTTCTTTATCTTTTGCTACTCCTAGTCCATGCATTCTTCTACGTACAGTACCTACATCTACACCACAAGCAACTGTAAGCCCAAAGGGCTTAGTAAGGAAAAAGGGAAATGCAATTATGAAATGTCTCTCTTTAGTTCATTTGGAATGGGGGCCACCCAAACCAATTCTTTCATTTACGTTTTCTTTCTTTCTTTCTTTCTTTCCTTTCTTTCTTTCTTTGCTTTCTTTCTTTCTTTCTTTCTTTACTCGTACTTCGAGCTAGAGATTAGAATACCCGTATGGGATGGTATAGTGGGTCGGACCTAACCTCCTATGGACAACTAGGTCCCGTTCCCGATATGGTAAGGGCATTTCCTAATTGTCAGACTAGGACCGCTACCCATCCGCCTCCTAACTCCTTTTTCTTTTCATTCATTTCCTTTGTCTTTTCATTATTATTTTACTTTCTCACCATGCATGTGAGTACTACCCCTTTTGAGTACTTCCTACTTGATTTCTATTACATGATGCATGAACATACATTCTCAACCTAACATGATGCATGATGCTTCACAGTATAACATTCATAGAAAATGAAGTGCGCATATAAAAGAATGTAACGGTAATTGAAAACATATATATAAGAACAACAGTAATTGAACGTGCACATAAAATAAAAGTAACTGGAATTAAAAGCACGTTTAACATGAGAAATAACCAACCCAGTGGAATAGCACGCTCAACATATATATAATGAATTTAAACAAGGCATGCTTGAACTATTAGAACACAATACTATAAATCGATATGTTAATTCTTCTAGTTAATTTCCTAACTCATTTTCCTGCTCTGATATTTCTAAGCTATTATTCTATTCAGTTATTAACAAGCTCCTACGTCGATTTGATGTTTTTATTCTACTTAACTAACTATACTTGGTTTAGCAGAAAATACATACCAAAAACATGTGATCATAATCGAGATCTTAGGCAATACTAAGACAACAATAACAAAAGCAATTACAAAACATTCATTCGTATAATAATTGAAATCTTTGAGACCCTTAACTCATTCACGTTACTTCATTCTCTTTTCTCCTTCTTTATCATTCTATTCTTTAGTAAAGTAAAGCATTGATTATAAATTTGAAGTGCGCATTCAATATAAGTAACTGAATTTAAAAGCACATATAAAAGGATAATAGGGATTGAAAGCACACCCAAGGTAAATAATATCCCTTGCACACTCAATTAAAACAATATACAATGAACTTAACCAGGAAGTCATACTTGAATTAATAGGGTACAATATTATCAATTAAGATGTTTATTCTTCTAGTTAATTTCTTAGTCCATTTACATGCTTCTTACCTTTATTATCTAACTGATTTAAACATGCTTTGAACACCCATTACACACTAATTACACATGCTTAAACTAGCTAATTATCTTAATTAGGGTATCTGCTTATTTAGTCAAGTAAATCAGTTAATCCTGCTGTATATTATAATTAATTAAATGCTCAAGTTTGATTAGTTAATTAATCACTTAACATGCTCATCAAATAATTAAACTTAACATGCTCCACATCTAATTATTTCATGACATGATTCGATTACCAATTCAATTACAATCAATTACGTTGATATGCTGGTTTAATTTCATACTTAGCAAATTAGGTAAACATGCTTAGTTAATTCAGTGGGATTACGATTTATTAGTCAACTCACTTATTAGCCGATTCACTTGTTTGGTCAATTTACATGCAAATTACATGCTTTATTAAGCAAATAATTAATTAAACTTGATTAATCTAATTCCTTAAAGCAATTAATGACTAAGCATGTTCTTCCTAATTAATGACCTTTTCAAGTTACATAGTTAATTTCATGCTCAAATGGTTAGTTAATTACTCTAACTAATTGACATGCATCCGAAAATAATCAAATGAATTAAACGTGCTCAACAATTTATTAACATGTTAATCTAATTATTAACATGCTCGTATGATTATTTTACAACTAGTTAATCACTTAGTTATTGACTAACATGCTCATTAATTTAACATGAATACCAAATAAAGGAGATGACAATAAAATCAATGGCAGAACAATAACGAGGGGAACATAGCAAAATAAATTATCAACAAGAAATCATTACAGTTAGTAAGAAATGAAATAACAGGCCAAAGTCATTATTAATGAAGTTAATAGTTCGTTCGTACTTATCCTGTCGTTCATCATTCCTCATTCACCATTTACTCTCTAAGTATTCTTAGAAATCACACTTACGATAAGAAAATAAGCTAACTTTAAGGGGAACCTATACTATCAATTAATTTACACTATAGACCAAACAATTATCTAACAACAATGAAATCAACGAAGGGATTCACAACAGCAATGCACACAAGGAAAACCAACACTACTTGATCATTTAATTTACATGTGGGTAACTAACTATCAGAGGGGAAATCAACTTACAGCAATTAGGAAAATAACAGCAAGAATAAGATTAACATAAGCAAAGGAAATCACAGTTCATTCTTATTCATCGCTATTCCTCTTATCTTAGCTTACTTTTCTATTAAACATTCTTTACTTCGTAACAAACAACTCAATACTTCACAACAATTTATCTAAGGCCTATAAGATAAAACATATAAGCACAGGGGAAAGTTATCACCTAAACTAGCTAACAACAATAATCAGAACCAATTCATAAAATTATCATCTACCAACAACTAACCAGGAGCATTTTAAGACAATTAATCATATATCAAGCATTCAAGAGCACTAACACAAACTCACGCACCCATACTTGTGGTGTAGGGTCTCAATGACCAAAACATCCTTAATCTTTACCTCAAATCTTTAATGCAGTTTAGCGCGAAAGCTTTATTCTTCTTCTCTTTCGATACCTTCACAAATTAACAACATTTATTACTAATTTAATCGAATGATCAACTTATAATTACAACGTCTCTTCCTTGTACCTAATCCCCACATATTCCTTAGTTTCGTAACCTAAACTCAACATACATTACCCAATTGATGACTCGAATCCAAGCGAATAAAAATTATAATTTCTTTATCCTTTATCCAAATAATAGCACAACTGATAATTCGTCCTATCATGTGTGTCCACAACATATATGTTTTACAATTTCTACTAATAGATAAGCTTTCAATTACTAAGAAACCCATAAACATTGAGCAACCAATTATCCCCTTTCAAAAATTAACATATTATTGTTTCCAAGAAGAGGTTATCCATCAATTTACAAAACAACTCATACATAGCAACCTTTTCTAGTGCCTGCCTACACTCTACAAATGGGACACAACATCCCAACAATATATTCCAACTGCTATACCACAATCAATCTACATAATCAACATAAACCATACGTTAGCAGCTCCAACCAAGTCTAATCCATTCTTATTTAACAATTGAAATACTACCAAACAACTTAGAACAATTTTTGCATAATCACAATAACTAGCAGGGTGAATGTCCAGCAAACTAATCCAAAACAGTGATCAAATCTAACATCAACTGGGCATTGGTAAAAAGGCAGATTGTAATCATCCAAAATCCATCCCAAAACATCCATCTCAGTGTAATAACAAATTAATAACAATAAGAGGAGGATTTCGTTACTTGAAGAAATCCGAGAAGTCAAATTGGGTTGGAGAAATCGAATCTGAAAACCAATGCCCCGGATCTGCCTCTCCGATGCCATTGCTCTCTGAGGAACATAGGAGGTTCGAGAGCTGGAAACAGGGAGCTCCTGTAAATCAAACCCCGCGTCGCAGTAACTGCTCGCCGTTCGTCTGTCTTTGACGAACCGAGCTCCAGATCGTCACTCACCTGACCGAGACGAACCTGAGCTCGAGTGTCGTTCGTCCCTTCGCAGTCGCCGGTCGTCACGCATCATCGGATCGCAGCTCTGCCGTCGACTCGTCGCCCCCTCTCCCGATCGCCTCTCCTTCTCCTTCACCTATCTCCTCTCTCAGATTTCTCTCAATCGCAGCCTCCCGCTCTCTTCCTCATTTCTATTTTTCAGATCCAAAATAGTCGCCCTCTCTCTCTCTCTCTCTCTAATTTCTTCCCTTTTTGAAACCAATTAACGCTTAACCTAATTTTCCAATTTCCTTTTTAAAACCATAAACCGAACGAACCTCTATCTCATTTGATATCATCTAATTTCATATTCTTTTCTTTAAGTTTAAACCTAATTTCTTTATTATTATTATTAAATGTTTCATTAATTTTTTTACTTAAAATGAATCTAATTAATCCCAATAATTAACTTATAAAATTTCCTTTCACATGGTAATTTAATTTACTCTATAAATCTTATTTATTTTAAATTATTTATCCTAACACAATAATTTAATTTATTAAATTAATATATATTTTAATTCTAATTTATCTTACTTAATCATTAATTTATAGTCTTATGAATATGCCTTTGGTAACACCCGATGATTATTCAATAAATCCAAAATTCTCAATTTATATTCTAATTATATTTATTTAATTCTAATAGAAAGTCGGGGTGTTACAATATGATGTCCAAGGATCAACCTTGGACATCCTTCAATGTCGAGAGATGTCTAAAGATCAGCCTTGAACGTAATTCTACGTTGAGAGACATCCGATAAACGTTTTTTAATGGTAACTGTGATTGCGAGATTTACTTTGTTCATTTTTTATAGTTTAAGATTTTATTTGTCAACGAAATTAATTTAAAATTTGACTTATCACTAATTCTATAGTTCAAAGTTTTTTTTTTATTAATTGCCCTAAGTTATATTTTTATAATTTTATATTTACAAAATCTAAGATGTAATGGTGTTCTTATACTTTAATTATTCATTAGTTCCAAATGTAGAATGGAGGGATAGTGTGATTAGTTAGATTTACCTAGCACCTAATTATTTAAAGGGAAAATGACAAATCAACCATAATCCTTTACTATTTGTGACAAACCAACTATCATCCTTTTTTTCGTAACAAATTAACTACTGAACTATAAAAAAATAATGTTGCTACTATCGCTGTCACGTTTGGCGTTAAATACTTTGATGAGGAACCACCGCGACTTGATGAGGAACCGCCATGGTTTATCATAGTTTAGGGGTTAAATTGTTAAACCACTGGGGCTTGATGAGAAACCACCGTGGTTTATCATAGTTTAGGGGTTAAATTGTTAAATCACTACGGCTTGATGAGGAACCATCACGATGCATCATAGTTTAAGGGTTAAATTGTTGAACCGCCGCTGAGGTTTGTCGACGGACCGCTGCGGTTTGTCGACGAACCGTAGCAGTTCCTCATGAAGGCGCTGTGGTTTGTTGAGGAACTGCGACGGTTCCTCGTCAAGAAGAAAATTATCTTCTTTCACGTATCGTGACTGTGAATCTTTAAACATCAATAACTCTCTTACTTTTTAACGGTTTTGGACGCTTGAGTACTCGTTTTCTATCTTCTTTTCGCGAAGCACAAGTAGGAAAGATCCATTTTGTCATCCAGTGCTTATCAGATCCGATTCGAGCAAGGAAAAAATGAGATTGTTTACTCGAAAACTTCGGAAGGCTATAACTTTGCGCTTAGTCGACCGAATTGGACGAAGTTTTTTTATTTCACATAACTTTTTGAGATCTATGTGCTGGCAAGATGCCTAAGGCACGTAGATCGCGAAAAGTTATGACAAATCAAAACGCTTCTAACTCTTCCAATTTCCTTTACACAATTCAAAACCGTGAAGTTTCGCACCTTTTCCAGCCCATATCTACTCCGATAAGCACCAAATGACAAAACGGATCTTTCCTACTTGTGCTTCACGAAAAGTGGATATAAAACGAGTACTCAAACGTCCAAAATCGTTGCAAATTGAGATAATTATCGATGTACAAAAATTCACCATCGCGATAGGTGAAAGTAGAGAATTTTCTTCTTGACAAGGAACCGCCGCGGTTCCTCGACAAACCGCAGCAGCTTCATGAGGAACCTCCGCGGTTTGTTGACAAACCGCAACGACGGTTCAACAATTTAACCTCTGAACTATGATGCATCGCAGCGGTTGCTCGTCAAGCTGCGGCGATTTAACAATTTAACTCTTGAACTATGACAAACTGCGACTGTTCCTCATCAAGCCGCAACGGTTATTCGTCAAAGTGTTTAACGGCAAACGTGATAGCGATGGTAGCAACGTAATTTTTTTATAGTTCAGTAATTAATTTGTTGCAAAAAAATGATAATAGTTGATTTGTCACAAATAATAAACGATGATGGTTGATTTGTTATTTTTTTTATTTAAATAAAAGAAATTAAAATTTCTTTTAAAATAAATCATAAATAAATGGTTGAATTTCCTACAAATACAAATGGATGTGATGGAGGAAATCAGACGCGTTTTTTTATTAATTATTGAGGTGGGTTTGTCACAAATTTAAGAAAATAAAAATTAGTGGTTGATTGAGAATGTTTCTAAGATGTCCAACCAATGGCAACGAGGGATGTAAATCTCCACGTGGCATTTATTATAGGATTGGTGAATTGGGGCTCATTTTCTTCTTTGAGATCTTGGTTTAACCAATGGGCTTTTATTATGAGCAGCCCATTTGAGCTTCTAAAATATTGTTGAAATCAAGTAAAATTCACGCAAGTGATATTCTTAAATAATATAAATATAGGCTTCGAAAACTCCACCAACACTATGCAGAATCACCAAAAAGCCATGAATATTGACGACTGAAAAACATGCCCACACCTTCCCACGACCCAATTGATCGACCAGTTCACACTAAATTTGAAGAATCGATGAGCTGTACTTTCAAAACAATGTCCACAACAGCGAGTTGTAAGACGATGTTATTATTACGACTACGTGGCCTCGACATTGAAAAGCCAAACTTTGAAAATGTAGTTTTTCAATTCTAGAACGTTGCAATCCTGTCTTCGTTACAGCTAATGGGGATGAATGCAAACTAGAAGCAGCTGAAGCGCTGCGTTTTGCGACGGGTTGGTGCGACGCGGGAGTCATCATCCGCTATGACTCAAAACTGTTGGCCGCCGTTTAGACAAAGAATCAATCATTCGGACAGCAACGTTTTTAAGATACAGATCATTAACAGATTGAATTTTTTTTCTCCTTTGGGTTCCATTTTTTCATACTTTTCCTGGACACTGCGTTTAAATCTGGGTTAGTGCGTTCAATCTTTGAAGCTGATGAAGAGGATGTAGACGAAGAAGCAGCATAGAGAGAGAGAGAGAGAAAGAGAGAGAGAGAGCGATGGTTTACACTGAAAGCAAAAATACTTTGAACTAGTCTCTTTGTTTTTTGCGGTTTTTAATGAAGAAGTTGTCATCAACTCAATCTCCCAAGCTTGACAGGAAAACAGTGGAGAAGAATAGAAGAATTCAAATGAAAGTTCTCTTTTCTAAGCGTATATCTCTCATCCTTCTCCCCACTTCAAACCACTCTCTCTCTCTCTCTCTCTCACATTACAAATTCTATCTGCAGAAAGTGCTGTCTAAACAAGATGAGCATAGTTCCGTGGTGTCCTACATAAAGCAACTGAAAGAAAGAGTGGAAAACCTGAAGAAAACAAGGGAGGAAAAGGTAACTTCAATAATGGAGGAGGAGATGAAGACTAAGATGGTGATGAGCCCTAACTTGCTTGTTGAACTAAAAGAGATGGGTTTCAGTCATAGAAGTGATTCTAGAGAATATTTGCTAAAAGAAAAATTAAGACTCTTAGATTTCATAATATGTATAAAAACACATCATTTATTCTTCCGTCACCCTTTTTCTTTTTTGTCCTTAAAAAATAATTCTCTCTCTATGTTTTTTCTCTTCAAATTTTGAATGCATCATTCTTTGACAGAGACTCCCTATTTACAGAGAGGGAGTCCTGCAAAGTGACAAATTCAGTAAGATTTGAAGATCTTGCTAAATGGCGAGAAGCATAAGGAAGAAATCTTCTTTATGCATTTAGGCTATTTTCTCATAAAATACAAAATTAATTCAAAAGTACTTCTAAGATACTTAAGAATTGACTTCATTTCATTCCAATGCTTTATGCTTAGATCTGATAGAAATTGACTGACTATTCTAACAGAATATGAAGTATCAGATCTCGTACGAATCATAGCATACATCAATCTGCCGACTGTAGAGACATGTGAAATTTTTTGCATTTCTATTTTTCCTTCTTCAGTAGAAGGACTTTGTTCGGAAGTAAGCTTGAAATGTTTAGCAAGTGGAGTATTGACTAGCTTTGCCTTATCCATGTAGAATTGGCTAAGAATTTTCTTAATATATTTCTTTTACTATAGCCATAATTTTTCATTTTTTCTATTGCGAGTGATACTCATCCTAATTATTTGTTTTGGTGGTCCTAAGTCTTTTATGACAAAAGACTTGCTAAGCTCTTTCTTTAACTTAGCAATCTTTTCTCTGTTTGGGTTCACAATCAGCATGTCGTCAGCATAAATATGTCACGCTCCAAAGAGGAGCTGAGATAGAACGAGGAATGACTTAGCCTGAAATGAACCGAATTGTTTGACCCATAATTTAAGATTTATTACTAGTAGCAGAAAACTTAATTGTAAAAGTAAAAGTCAAGACCCAACCAACTGGGCTAAACCAAATGTCAATTAGTGACATTAAAATTAAGTGATAAATATAAGTACAATAAAAGTAGTTAACTAAAGTTCTAATACAAGTTTAAATTAGATCTCAACCTCACATATAAAGCTCTCAATGGAAAATATTGAAGTAAACAAAGTCTCGTTGAGCTCACTTCTGCTCTGGTAGTTGGAGAGCACACCATACATAAAATATGTGAGATAAAACGAGTTTATACAACAAGTAGTAAGACAAACAATAAAGCACACTACTATAGTGTGATACATACAGAAAATAGGTCGTATTATATATTATGAAAAGCCTAGTGAAAATATATTCACTCACGGACTCTAGGCATACTATGTCATATGTGTAAATAGTAATGACGATACTCGGTAATTGCTAAAGCCACGAAAATAAGATATTGATTAAGTTTAGGGTTTTGTGCTCAAGGACACAACACTATCAGTTGTTTCATTATTCTAGTTAACATAAACAAACACATCCTCTAACAGTCGAATGTGTGTAAAGAAAACATGACTCATTCATAAGTCAATCAAACTTGGTTTTCTCGACCAAAATGATCAATGAAATAATATGCTTTCTTAAAAAATATGTCCAATGAAAAATACATAATAGGATAAAAAACAGACGGCCATAAAATGGACACATTATTTTGTATGAGAACACGTCTTAAAATAGGGTTTTATAGAAACGATGTGATGCTGGATATAAAAATAAACTCTTACTTCAAATGGCTCTACCAATACCAAAGCCCAAACAAACCAATGAAGTCCAATCTCTGACGAGTCCAAAGTCTATTACTCGATACCTAGTTAAGAGTTTTCAAAAAATCAGTATAACAACTTACCACTGAGTTTCAAACTTTATGCTTTAAAAAATGACTTGAGAATGATCAAGTCTGAGGCCTAAAGTGGTTCTAAAACAAGCTTTAAAACAACCCAAAAACAATTTGGTTAATAGTCCAAAACTGACTCAAAATGGGTTCCAGCCCACTGCCCAAAATTGGGCACTGTTTGAGGCCCAGAAAAGCTTTGGCCACAACCTGGTAATGGTTCAACATCGTATCACCTACATTGGCTGCTCTATTTTGCTGAAATTTTCATATTTTCTTACGAATCAAAACCCAAACAATCCACAATACATTTGGTTTTGATTATAACATGATTTTAACCAATAAATTTGTAGAATACAATCCAAAAATCTAATCTTTAATATGAAACCTTGAGATTAATATGACAAATTGACGAAGGGGATTAAACTTGATATTCATATCAAAACTTTCATCACATCAAGGGGATTTTTACTTACCAAAAATTTTGAGCTTGTATACCCATTTGCTCTTGAGTATCTTTCACCCCTTTGAAAGCTGATAAGTTTGTATGTGTGGGTCTTATGCAACGATCTCATTTTGCATCAAATCAAACTGGTTCTTCTTACGTGGATGCTCCATTGCTTCCTCATAGCATTCAGGTTCATCGCCATCAGTGATAATCACATACTCGTTTACAGACTATTTTTCGATGGACAATGATCTCTTGTTGACCTTCTTGGCTCGAGTTCTGCAACTGATTCAGGAGAAATCTATCTTTCTCCTTGGTTAACATTATTAGTTGTTTAATCACTAGATTCTCTAACATCTCCTCAATCAAAAGTTAATTTCACCGGATCAACTCTTACTAGATGTTCATCAGTGACCTCGACATCTTTCTTAATATCTTCAATCGTCTGATCTTTAAAGAAGACAATATTTTGACTTTTGACAATCTTCTAGTCAACTAAATCCCAAATCCTATATCCAAATGCATCATTTTTGTATCAGAGGAATATGTAATATTTAGCTTTTTTGTCTAGCTTGGATCTCTCCTCTTTGAGAATATGGACAAACGCTCTATATACAAATACATTTAGATGCTTATTGGAGACGTTTTTTCCTGTCCATAGTTCGTTTGGCATTTCTCCACTTAATGGTGCTGATGAAGACAAATTGATGATATGTACTGCAGTTTTCATTACTTCTCTCCATAATATTTTGAGAAGTTTTGAATGTGATAACATGCACCTTATCTTCTTTATGATTGTTCTGTTAATTCTTTTTGCAACACCATTTTTTAAGAAATCTTCGAAATAAATCTTTCGCGTCTAATTTTGTGCATCTTGCTATATTCATCAAATGATTTCATGTATTCGCCACCATTGTCTATGCGAATACACTTTAACTTTTTCCTAGTTTCTTGCTTTGTGAGAGCATGGAACTGTTTAAAAATGTTAAACACCTCATCTTTGGATTTAAGTGCATAAGTCCAAACTTTCCTTGAATGATCGTTAATAAATGTGATCATGTATTAGGTGTCGCCTAACGTTTTCGTTGATGTGAGACCGCAAATATCTGAATAAATGACTTCTAACACATTTGATTTTCTTGATGCATAATTCTTCTAAAAGTAAACTCTGTGTTATTTTTTTGACAAACAATGAATACAACTTGACAGAGCTTCAATATCATAGACATTCTCTTTTGTCAAACAGTTGAAGTTCTTTCTTGCTCATGTGATGAAGTTGTTTGTCATAACTCAATGGATAAGTTATCTTGAGTAGTTTTTATTGTTCCTTCTTTCAAAGTCACTTGAGTCATATACAAGTTAAATTCTTTGATTCCTCTTGCTACAACTAGAGAACATTTGTTGAGCTCCTATTTACCATCAACAAATTTGCTCTTATATCTGACATTTTCAAGAGCACCGATCGATATTAGATTTAGTCTAATATCTTAAACATGTTTGACATCTTTGAGCACCAACTCACAACTCGTGTTGGTGTGGATACAGATGTTTCATTTTCCAATTATTTTGAAAATGTGACTATTCTCCATTTTAAAGATGTCAAAATCATCATTGGTGTAAGATGTAACATATTCCATCTTTGAGGTAACATGATTAGATGCATCAAAGTTGCACACCCAACATGATTCATGAGTTATAAGGTTGACAATAACTTCATATATAATTACATCCTTACCATCATAGATAGTTGCAGTCGTACTCTTTGCCTTCACTTTAGCACTCTTTGTGTCTTGTTTTTTCTTCAATTTTCAGAAATTGTTTTTCACGTGACTCATTTTGTCACAATGATAGCACTTAGCGCTCTTTTTATTTTTTGATTTTGACCTTTCTGATGTGTTGGCTCTAAGGATCTCACGTTAATTTGATCCTCCTCTTATTACTGATAAGGTCTCTACGAAAGAGTGCTTCTTGTTTTTCCGTCTGCTTTCTTCTTCAAGAACCGCAATTGCAATATCATTGAATATCAATGTTGTCTTTCCAGCACCGTTGGCCAAATTTGTAATGAAGTGATCATATGAATCGGACAAACTTGGAAGTAGAAGTTTGGATTGTTCATTCTCATCAATTTTGTGCTGCATTACTGTAAGTTGAAAAAATAATGTATTAAGAGTATTGAAGTGATTTGTCACCAATGTCGATTTTGACATCCACAGAGTATATAGTTTTATTTTCAAAAAAATTTTATTATACAATGACTTTATCTCATATAGTTTTGTCAATGTGTCTCATGTGCTTGGTAGTTGTCATTTTTGAAACAATTGAAAAAATTTCATAGGATAGAGCAACATGCAAATGGGCAATAGCATTCTTGTCTACTTTGATCTATTTTTCATTTTCAACGGTCGACGGCCTATCACTAATGGTCATAGCACAACTATTTTTCCATAATAATGCCTTCATTTTTAATTTTCACAATGAGAAATTATTTCCGTTGAATTTTTCTATTTCAACTCTTTTTGCTATAATAACGAGGCATTGATATCACTTGTTATGAAAAATAGCCAAAATACTAATTATTATCTTGATCAGTACTATCAACATTATTTCAATTTTTATCATTATTTTGCACAAACATGTTCTGGAAGAAGAAGGAGCTCATGTTGTGAATCTTAGTTTTTTTTTTTTTATCAAAATTGGAGCGAAAATATATCCTACCCTTTTCATGCTAAGGTACATCAGAATTCAGAACTCACTTCAAGTTATGTTTTAGTAGTTGAAATTCATCTATTTTTTGTGCTAAAATTTGTTTTGATCATGCGTAGGTTAAATTATCAAGAGTAGGTATCGATACTATTCTAGTATTTTATTATGGTTTATCGTATTCGGATTTTCAACGTATCGAATCCTTCTAATTAATTTATAGTTTTTTTATAAAATCTTTCACATAAATTTGTGTGTGTTTTCTTCTAATTTGGGTTGGTTAACACTAGACATGGAAAGTTTAAATTACTAGTACAAAAAACTATAACCACTTTGGCATTTTGTCCTCTCATAGCATTTCATAAATCCTTTTGAATATACACAATAAGAAGTCCTTGGGCTGAATTTCTCAGTCCCCGTGTTTTCCAATAATTCAAGGTAAGAAGAGAATATTAGGGAAACTAGAACCTACTATCGAATTTCTTTATGATCTAAGGCAATACTTTCCTCAATCTTATACTAAGAACAAGGATCGAATCTAAAATAGGTGTTGGTAAATCTATAAATTAGCTGGAAGAAGCAGATGATTAGATCTCTGCAAATTGCATTTCCTTCTCTAAATTCAAATCAGTCTTCGAAGGATTTGCAGAAGTTCGACATAACGGGCAAATGGGCGTCTTCAACAACCAAACATCAACACACTGAACATGAAAACTGTGTCTGCAATTCGGAAGAAATCTGCACTTCTCGCCAACCTTGAAAGTTTCTAAGCAAATAGCGCAATCCATACTGCTTGTAATTCCTTCTTCTTCTTCCTCCATGAAAGCATAGGCAGGAAGCTTTCTAACCTCCTCCTTCGTCATTCTCTTGGCACAAATGTTGCCTCTTTCAATCACTGAAACTCCATCGATTCCTCCTCTGAAAGCTCTTCCACCCATACAAAGATGAATTACTATCAAAACAGCAATACCCACGAACAGTACTACTGAAGAGACGATAATTTCCATCACCATATTCAGATTTTTGGAAACCTGAAAGACTTTATATCAAGTTGTTTTAATGGCTGATGTTAACGAAGTTGTAGAGGTTTTAGGTTAAGTTATCGAGAAGAAGCTGCAAATAAAAGTGTTGAGTACAAGTGTTCCTTTCAAATGTAAAGTTATGGTTTTGACAGAAACTGAAGGTAGCTTTTTGAAACGGGTGCCGGGTGGGCATGCACCTCCTTTTGTCGTTTTGGTACTTCGAACAGTACCTAATAGTTTTATGAACTAAATAAATATCAACTTTAATTTCAAAGACTACAATAAATTCCAACTAAGGTGTGTATTTGAAATTATGTGTAAAATTGAGTGTATACTGCAAGACGACTGAGGTAAGATAATAAGGGTGTGTTAATACGACCACTACGAGAAGAAAAATAGATATTTAATGAATTTTATCAAAATATGAGTGGTTTTTCTAACCGTTCAAAGTATAATGATAATTTTGTTAAAAACATAGTTTAAACTTCTTAACTCTCCCAAATAGAAAACTCAAGTTTAAGAGTATGTCGAGTTAGGTTACACACTCAAATATTGATTTGAAATTAAGTCTCAAATTTGGCAAGATTTCGCTTAAATTCTCGGTTCGTTAGAATGAGCTTTGGAGTGTCTTATATTAATAGACACTTGATTTTCGGTCGACCAAATCCTTTTTGGTCAACCACACCCGACCGTTAGAAACTAGTCGTTGTGTGTTCTGCACATTTTCGATTGACCACTTTTCCGTTTTCTCAACTGCTTTGTCGTCCTAAATTCTTCAGAGTAATCTGCGTAGCTTTTCGGTCGACTTACTCGTCTGCATGATAGAATCAAATGCTTTATTTCCTCAATTCTTACATAATACAACTCAAGAATCAAGAAATCCCCAAGCCCAGCTCTTCGTTGTTGCTTTCTACCCTCATTTACCACCTCACCCCTAAACTATCTTGTATTAGACCTTTATTCAATTTTCCAAGTTGTCAATTGACAGTTATTTATTACAATGAAAATTACACTATACTCCCTTCTTTCTTCTAGAATACGTAAAACGTATCGGAGGTCTATCATTACTCCCCGCCTAAAAAAGAACTTTGTCCTCAAGGTTGAAATCCGGAAACTAAAAACGAATGGTGTCAAAATCTTCTCAAGTGGCTTCAAACGGGGGAAGATGTTGCCATTTAATCAAAACTAAAGTCTTCCTAACATCTCCACACTGTTGAACATCCAACAATGATTCAGGTTTAATTTGCCAATCCATGTCATTGACCAACAAATCAGGTAAAGGAATCACTGTAGAAATAGGTCCATAAACTTTCTTTAAAAGAGAAACGTGGAAAACAGGGTGGACCAAAGAAGAAGCAGGCAGCTGTAATTCATACGCAACTTGGCCAATTTTCTTTAAAACCTGGAAAGGACCAAAATAACGAGGGGACAGCTTAACACACAGATGTTTTGTCATTGATCGCTGCCGATAAGGTTGGAGACAAAGCCACACAAAATCTCCTGGACTAAGTTCCACCAATCGACGCTTTCTGTTGGTCGACGCACACATTTGAGCTTGAACTTTATGTAAATGAAGCTTAAGAACTGCAAGAACATCATCCCATTCTTGCAACTGAAATTCGACTGCCGACACAGGAGAAGAAGTCAAAAAATCCCACTTCAAAATTGGAGGAGGGTCCCATTTATAAACAGCTTGAAAAGGAGACATACGAATAGCGGTGTGATAAGAAGTATTGTACCAGTATTCTGCCCAAGCCAACCATCGCGACCAAGCTCTGGGTTTGTCCCCCAAAAAACACCGCAAGTAGGACTCAATTGTGCGATTTACAACTTGAGATTGACCATCCGACTACGGATGATAAGCTGAACTTAAGTGTAAAGAAGTACCCTGTAGTGCAAATAGCTCCTTCCAAAATCTACTACAAAAAATCTTATCCCGATCAGAGACTATCGTCTTAGGTAACCCATGGAGATGGAAAATGTTGTTAAAGAATAACTCTGCCACCACCTTAGCAGTAAACGAATGGCTCAGCGGAAGAAAATGAGCATATTTGCTCAATCTGTCAACAACCACGAAGATAGTATCCATACCCCCTGATTTGGGCAATTTCTCAATAAAGTCCATTGTTATGTCCTCCCAAATGTCATTGGGTATTGGCAAGGGTTGAAGTAACCCAGCTGGAGATAAGGATTCATACTTATTGCGCTAGCAAACATCACACGACCGAACAAATTTCTTGATATCACTTCTCATGCCAAACCAGAATAATTCACCAGCCAGTCGTTGAAATGTTTTAAGAAACCCAGCATGTCCCCCTACAGGACTAGCATGAAACATGGATAAAATTGTAGGAATAAACTTGGAGTGGCGAGAAAGTACCTTACGCCCTTTAAAGAACAACTGATTATTCACAAGATGAAAATCAGGAAAGGAAGTGTGTTGTAGTAGCAAATCATCTTTGTTGGAACGAAGCCTGGGATCATTGTCCACTTCTTTTTCCAACTCTGAAGAATCAAATAAACTCTAACAACAAACATTGTTAAACTCAGATGCTAATAAAACATCTTCTTTCCTGGAAAGTGCATCCGCCGCACCATTCTCTACTCCAGGTTTGTACTGCACTTCAAAGTCAAAACCCAAAATCTTAGTGAGCCATTTTTGGTGATCCACTGCTACCATACGCTGCTCCAACAGAAATTTTAGGCTACGTTGATCTGTCTGCACAATAAAATGGCGGCCTAACAGATATGGGCGCCATTTTTGGATGGCCAAAACAATGGCCATCAATTCCCGCTCATAGACCGACTTCAGCTGCTGCTGCCTAGACAATTGTTGACTAAAGTAAGTTATCGGACGCTGATTTTGCATCAAAACAGCTCCCACGCCAATACCCGAAGCATCAGTTTCTAAGACAAATTGCTCATTAAAATTTGGTAGCGCTAGAACAGGCAAAGAGCTCATTGCCTTCTTCAGCGTCTGAAACGCATCGTCAGCCTCTTTGTTCCAACCAAATTGGTCCTTTTTTAATTGAGTAGTCAATGGTAAGGCAATCGCTCCATATCCGGCAACAAATTTACGGTAAAAGCTAGTTAAGCCTAAAAAACCCTACAGCTGTCGAATATTAGAATGAGTCTTCCACTCCATAACAGCTCGTATTTTATCCTCATCGGCAGCAACTCCACACCCAGAAATAATATATCCCAGATAATTCAATTCCAGCTTAGCAAAACAACATTTCTTTTTGTTGACATAAAGACTATTCTCAGCCAGAATTTGAAAAGTTGTCTGGAGATGAACTAAATGATCTGCCAATGACAGTACTATACACAAGAATATCATTAAAAAAAACAAGAACTTTCGAAGGTGTTGGTGGAATACCTTGTTCATTAAAGACTGAAAAGTAGATGGAGCGTTCGTCAAACCAAAACGCATAACGAGAAACTCATAATGTGCTTCATGGGTGCGAAAAGTCATATTTGGAACATCTTCTTTTTTAACTCTAATCTAGTGATAACCAGATTTCAAGTCTAATTTCGTAAAAATGATAGCTCCGTGCAACTCATCCACAAGTTCATCAATGACCAGAATTGGGAAATGATCTTTCATTGTTTCACGATTAAGAGCTTTATAATCCACACAGAATCTCATGCTATTATCCTTTTTTTTTACCAACAACACCGAGCTAGAAAAAGGGCTCAAACTAGGCTGTATAATTCCGGCGGATAACATTTCTTTTACCAACTTTTCTATTTCATCTTTTTGGGCAATCAGATAACGGAATGGTCGCACATTGATGGGAGAAATGCCTTCCTTTAAAACAGTAGCTTGATCTGTATCCCTTTTTGGTGGCAATCCGGGTGGAAGTTCAAAAATATGGGCAAATTTTGCCAATAACGTAGCTATTCCCTTTGGATACTGCTCTTCTGAATTTGTCAATTGCAACAAGTTGTCATGTAGTTCCACCAAAACACCCTGTTTAGATTTTTTAATGGCCTTTAGCATAGCTTTCAGCGAGACTTTGGTTCTTGAAAGACTAGGATCTCCTTTGATAACAACCATCTTCCCATTCATTGAAAACTTCATGGTTAAAAGCTTCCAGTTTAAAAACATTTCTCCAATAGACTCTAGCCATTGCATGCCCAATATTACTTCAGTGTTGCCCAATTCAATTGGCAGAAATTCTTCTACCACTTCCACTTCTGGAAGAATTAAAAGAACATTCCGAAAAATTCCTCTTCCCTTAATAGAATCTCCATTGCCCAACTGTACATTATAAGGAGCAGAAGGAATAGCTAGTAGTTGTAATTCATCCACTAATTGTTTAGTTATGAAATTATGCGTGGAACCACAATCAATCAATACAATCACCTTACAGTCTTCGATTTTCCCCCACAATCACATGGTATGTGGAGCAGTTAATCCCACAACCGAGTTTAACGAAATTCCAATTGAATTCTGCACTTCATCACCAACTATCTGATCTTCCACTTTATACAGAATAGGATCTCCTTGTTCTTCTTTTTCTTCATCCTGTAACATCAAAACTTGCAGAAATTTCTTTTTACATTGATGCCCAATGGAATATTTTTCATCACACCTAAAACATAATCCCTTCTCCCTTCGACTTTTCATTTCGGCATCTGTCAAATACGTCCTACCCGTTTTAGCAGGTTTGTTCTTAGGAGGGGCTGAATTGGGTACAACCGATTGAGGGGAAGGAGTAAAAATTTTAGCCGAAGTAGCCACTGCCCAATTTGGCTTTTGAAAGCTGCGAATTCCATTTTTCTTTGAACTTAGCAGCTCATTTCTTTCTTCTACCTTTTGTGCTGACTCCATCAAATCTTGAAGTTCATCAGGTTTCATAAGTTTTACATTACCCTTTATCTCATTTTTCAAACCATTGAAAAAGGCACTGAAAAATACCTCTTCTGGAATTCCACTCATATTAGCAACTGTTGCTTCAAATTGTGTTCTATATTTTTCTACCATAGTGTCCTGCTTTAAAGAGAACAGTCAGTCGCACCCATACCCACTTCGTGAATGCCCAAATCTCTCTAAAATTCTTCTTTTTAGAATTACCCATGAATGACAGGGCCAAACTCCACTTTCCCATTGATACCAAGATAAGGTTGGACCTTCGAAGTATACCATTGCCGCTTCAAGTTTCTCTGTTTCTGTCAACCGATTAATACTGAAGTATCGATCAGTCCGAATAATCCAGCCCTCAAGATCACTGCCAGAAAACACCGTTAACTCCAATTTTCTTGAAGGAAATTCTCTGTTCGTGTTTGCAAAATGATGGTTATCTTCTTTTCTTACATCTCTTTCTGCTTTTGAACTTCTGGAACCATCGTGAGCTTCAGAAACTGGTAATCGTTCATCCGTCTTTGCCAACATTCTTGCCATCTGTTCTTGAATTTGAGAAATATTGCGTTCCATCACAGCAATTTTTTCCATTTTATAAAATTCTTCTTTCATGCCAGCTACCCCTTTTTGCCATTCTATCACGCTTTCCTTTTGCGATACGGAACGGGTGATCATTCCCAGTTACTCGACCGAGCTCTGATACCAAATTGATAGAATCGAATGCTTTATTTCCTCAATTCTTACAAAATACAACTCAAGAATCAAGAAATCCCCAAGCCCAGCTCTTCGCTGTTGCTTTCTACCCTCATTTCCCACCTCACCCCCACACTATCTTGTATTAGACTTTTATTCATTTTCACAAACTGTCAATTGACATTTATTTATTACAATGAAAATTACACCATACTCCCTTCTTTCTTCTAAAATACGTAAAACGTATCGGAGGTCAATCACCACAACATCGACCACTTACTTGTCCAAAAAGTTCAAGAGCAATCTGTGTATATTTTCGGTCGTGTGCTTCGATCCCAACCTCATCTGCATTGTCGACCGCAAGATCAAGGAGTGGACTGTTTACATTTTCGATCACTCCCATCGACCTGACCCTCGACTGGTACTTTGACCGCAAGACCATTTTCTTTGAGAAATGCATTTCTAATCAACCAAATTGTCATTCTACTCAACCTCATCTCTCCCATTTGCCATCTTTTATTTTCCTAAGTGCCAAATTGATATATATTCACTATATGGACTTAGATAAACATGTTAGCACACTTTAATACCCATATTGAGGGTATTTTCAATGAATATACATATAAATATTATGATTATACAATTAAACATAAAATCAATAAACAACTTATAATTACAATCAAAATATTTATCATCAAAACAATTGAGTCTAACACCATTTAGGCTAACAATCTTATTATTTCAACATTCAAAAATAAAGTTTTGACCTCATTTCAATATACGTGCTAAATGATCAAGATAGAATTTCAACAAATGGAGGCCACAAGCGCGTTCAAAATGTCAAAACAAGCTAGGAAATGAGGTTCGTTAAATTTTTCGACGTAGTTATGCAATCCAAAAACATGGTCAAATTGTCAACATAAAAATCAAAGTCAATCGTCAATGGTCAACACTTACATCACCTGCCACATCATCAGTCAATGCCATGTTAGCACTCCGGTGATCGGCGACGACAATTTTTTTGGCAGCAGCAAACGGCATCGAATCGGAACGAGAAACATTGGGTTTCAAAGGTTTCTAGCTCCTGAACCCAATGGTGACATCAATTTTCTGAGACGACACCCGGAATGGCTAAGATCTACAATTAAAGTCGCGGTTGTGACTTTTCTGATGAAGTTGTGCGACCACATCCAACCATGGATTCGATTGATCTTTAGGTCCACAAGATTCTCCTCGATGAGTGCTTTTCAATAGCAGGTTGAATGTCGTGATCATAAATCGGGATCGTCAGGGGCAAGGATTTAAAGTTTCATTTGAAATTTTTTCGATGATTATTTTGACAACACCGTTCTCCCAAACGGTGGAGTCATTTTTGAATAATAATACACTAAATCGAAGCTTGCAGCACGAACTATCGATTTATGATAAAGGTGTTGACTATCTCCACTCGGCGCGATTTCGACAAGCATTGAAAAGATGCTGGCAGATTAATGAATTGAAAAACAAAAGTGAGAGAAAGATAATGACTAGGAGAGGGAGAGAGAGACTGATAGTGACGTAAAGAGAGAAAATGAATGTGTGAGAGATGGAGAATGCAAATGGGAAAATTTTGAAAAAACATGAAGGAAAAATGTAAAAGAAATAATAAAAATAATAATAATAATAAAATTTTAATTTTCATTAATTTAATATTTTTTAATATATATAATAATTCTAAAAAATATTTTATGTATTAAATAAATACTAATTTTATATAAATAATTCACCCCATCTTGACACCTCATGATTTAATTTAAATTTATTGAATATAATTGCATAGTTCAAATCACACAGGGACACACAAATCCACCCGTTTAATTGTTTGACCGAATCTTTACACATAGTCAAAGACCCTGTTAGCCTAAATGTGTTAGCCTCAATTATTTTAATGATAAATATTTTGATTGGAATTATAAGTGTAGGATCGATATACCTTATAGAGAGGATGTGAATATATCGTTCTAGTATTTTCGTACGATAATTGATTTACTATCCCTAAGTGATTTATTGTATATAATTAAACATGCAATGCATAAATAAGAGTAAGAGATAGAGAGTGCATAAGGTTTGTTTACACGATTCGGCAAACCCGCCTACGTTCGATTTCTAAGTTCCACTTGGAGTACACTAAACAATTGGCTTACCGGTGCCAATAAAACCGTTTACAAATTGACTATTGATAGGGGGTCACCCTTGACTAATTCTAATGTCGTCAACCTTTTACTATTGCGGAGCGTCACCCGTTGATTGAACTTTCGGGCGTTCAATCAAGCCTATGATTATTGCGGGGTGTCACCCTTAATTTGACTGTTGTGAGAAGTCACCAAAGTGTGATGAATTCGTAGGGAATCACCCTTTACAATTTAGCACAAAATAATGAATCGGAAAATAAAGCGCAATCTATCTAATCTGAATTCCCCAAAATAATTCTCAAATTTGGAATAGGGAAAATTGGATTTACAATAAAAGCTCACAGTGATTGAATCATGTATTAAATTGGGCAAAACTTCACCACGATTCTCCATTCGTTACATTGAGCTTGGAGTGATCCTTTATTTATAGGTCACGGACTTTTCGAATGTCCTAAAAGTTTTCGGTCTTCCGCATGCGACCGTTGAAGAAAATAGTCGTTGAAATCCGTCCATTGGAAATCTGTTCGTTGGCAAAATCTAGACTTTTTGGACGTCGAGTCCTCGTCCGCTATCGTCCCTAAAAGTCACCCAGAAAAAACAGATTCAAACTCTGGTCGTCCTTGTGAGTCCACGTGCATCCAAAAAGTTGCCCAAAAAAAAATAGATTCAAACTCTGGTCAACCTCGTACGTCCTCGTGCGTCTGAAAAGTGACAGACAGTTTTAGGATGCATTCTGTAATGACCCAGATTTTCGTATATTTAAAAGGCGTTAAATTTTAAGAAAAACATCTAAGAGTGCACGCCGCGCCGTTAGGAACGCTTAATACATTTCGAAAGTAAATCATTTTGGAAATAAATACATTTGCGGAAGCGTAAATAATTTAAAGAAAATAAACTAAGCATTTAAATCACAATTTATGAAAGAGAAAAACTGAATTTAATTACAATTTAATTATCTCTCACTTCTCATAGCCTGAGGTCGCGCATGCAAATCCCTCATCAATTGTTTCTTCCTTGTTCGAGAAACTCCGTGTGTCGTGTACCTACACCGCAAGTAAGACGTGAGTTGAAAAGCCCAGTAAGAGTATGGGTTTATGCATATGAAATGTCTCTCTTTAATTCTTCAGAGTAGGTCAACCCCAAACCAATGTATTTTAGGAATAGTTATGTGCTTTAGGAATAGCTCGTATATGGAACATGAAGTTTGGGAAAATCCTATAGTTTCTAATTAATTACGTTAATTAGTTTTGTGATCCCGACAAGGAAATTATTAATTATTTTCTTCACTCAAGACATGTGGCCACCCCGTGGTGGTTTTTCTTAATTGTTTTTATCGTTATGATGCATGAAACTACTCTAAAAGCATATACAAGGAAACAAACAAACCATATAATAAATAATAGCTACAATACATTTAAAGGATGTTAACATGCTTGAAAAGTTCCTAACGTAATTTATTTACATGTTTATTTTAATGAACAACTAGTAAAATTATTAAGTTATTTAATCATGATTAAGTAGTTAAGCTAGTTCACAGTACGGACAATACAACGAGGAGATTTGACAAAAAGAAAAATCTCACAAGTTTAACTAATTTATACGAAGTACTCAACAACCCATGCTATTAACCAAGTGAAACATTTAGTCACAGCCCAAACAATAAGGAAATTATCTACCGAATTATTCAATATCAACAAGGAGTACACGTGAAATCGCAAAATAATCATACTATGGCAAATATAACAGAGGAAGTTTTAAAGAACTAACACCTATATCATACTAACAGAGGACTAATAACAATATTGGTAACTAAGCAATGCAACTAACAATTATAAGAAGTTATTAACAAGTCTACATATCATTACCAAGTTGATAAAACCAATCCAGAATATTCACTAACAATCTAACAATTAACCAAGCAATGCTCACAGGTTATTATAGCATTAACATATTGATAAGACCAATCCAAGATATTCACTAACAATCTAATAGTAGCAACCATGTGTAAATATCCAAGCACAGAAAAGTACAAAGTACCAAACCTAGAAAACATACAACAAACAAGCGTATAAACACACATACTCTACCACTCACGTACACACTTGCGGTGTAGGGCCTCCAAATGGCAATACACATCCAAGTCTTACCCTTTTTGACGAACCAAGAGCAGGGACAGCAGCTTCCGACATCCAGCAACTCCATCCTTCAGCTCAATAGGAAAAATTCATAGAACAGAAAACTAAAGCATCCGAGAAATCCAGAATGCTTCATCCTCCTACAGCTCACGTATTTATACCCAAAGACAGGATCAAAGGGATGAATCGCGTATCCCCTGATCATCGATTACAGATCCTAAAATATCGGCCAAATCTTCGTCACCCGTACCTTGCCATTGAACCACACTCTGTCGTCCCTGAACCAGCAAACCAAATCGGTCCAATCGAACCGAAGACCAGGACACAAGCCCAATCGCGAAACGAAGTTGCCCTGCACAGCCGTACATGCCAGCGGCGATCGTTCCCTGCCAAAAGCCCTCGCCAACGCCCGACCAACATAAAACGGAAGAGGAGGAAGAAATCAACTGGGCTTACCTCAACAATCGCCGGAAACCGCAACCCGTGGGAGCCTCAAGCCAGAAATCGTCGCTGGCCTAAATGGATCTCGAGCCCTAAACAGACCCCCTGCCGCCGCAGCTGCTCGCCGGAGCTCACCCCCGCCACCGTCGTCCTTCATCCTTCGTCGTTCGCCCTACGTTTTTTGCCGACACGCGATCTCGATCTCCCTCTCATCCCCCATCTCTCTCTTTCTCTCTTATTCTCTCTTTCGGGCTCTCTCTCTCCTGCAAATGGCCGAGAGCCATTAAATAAATCAATGGTTGGACCAGTTCTTGTTGAACCGGTTCAACCTTTACACTAATAATTAATTTAAATTAATTAAATTAAATCCAATTTAATCTAATTTATTCATTAACTTTAAAAATACATCTTTTATCATTTTAAATCCTTAATTGATTCCTTAATGTAAAACAATTAAATTAATCCTTAACGTATAACAATTATAATAAATTTCAAATATTATAATTTAAATTCGTTAAATAAATATTTATTTTAATTATAGTAAATTCCATTTAATTTCAATAAATGGAAATTCTTACGAATTCATCCTTCGTAATACTCTGATAAAAATAATTACCTACTTTAAAATTATCGAGGTGTTACACATTCCTTGAGTCCTCACTGTCATCCTCTATCATCATAAAACTTTGGACAACACTTTTGGATGCATTTCCTGCGTCCTGAAACTCCAGACACCATTTTTGGACAACTTTTCTCATCTGCAAGCATCCACACCTTCACTTTAATTTTGACCCTGAACTATATTGAGTCTTAAAATGATATGATACACTACATAGACTCAAGTAAACTTGTTAGCACATTAATAATACTTATTTTGAGGGTATTTTTAATAAACACAGATACAAATATTATTATAAAAATGTTAAAATTAATATACGAAAAATATAAAATACAACTTATTGATTTATTAAATAAAATAATATTTTAGTCATCATCAAAATAAAACTTAGTCTAACAAAAAGGCTAACAATAAGTTGTTTATTGAGTTTATATTTAATTGTTTAATCATTATATTTATATTTATATTCATTAGAAATATCCTCAAAACAAATATTTAAGTGTGCTAACATGTTTATCTAAGTCCATATAGTGAATAGTTATCAATTTAGGACTTAGAAATATCAAGGAAGGCGAATGGGAGAGATGAGGTCGAGTTGAACTGAGAATTGGTTGACCAGAAATGCACTGCCTAAAGAAAATGGTCTTTGCGGTCGAAGTTGCGGTAGAAGACACGGTCGAGGGAAGTGATTGAAAAACGTCACAGTGCACTCCAAGGTTTTGTGGTCGACAAAGCAGTTGAGGACGCAGTCGACAAGTCCGACAAAAAATGTACACAGATTACCCCCTGTGTTTTCAGTCGATGTAGTGAACGATGGAGTGGTCGAAGCACACGACTGAAAAGGTATACAGAATACTCCGAAGAGTTTTAGATGACAAAGCGGTCGATGGCGCGAACGAGGACATCGACCGAAATTGTGCACAGTGGGCACCGAAGGTTTTCGGTCGAATAAGTGGTCAAAGAAGACAAATTTGGTAGATGGAAAATGTGCAGAACATACAACGGCTAGTTTCTAATGGTCGGGTGTGGTCGACCAAAAAGAATTTGGTTGACCAAAAATGAGTTGTCTATAAATATAAGACACTCCGAAGCTCATTGCAACGAACCGAGAATTGAGATGAAGCCCTGCCAAATTTGGGACTTAATCTCAAATCAATATTTGAGTGTGTAACCTAACTTTCCATACTCCCAAACTTAAGTTTTCTATTTGGGAGAGTTAGGAAGATTTGTATTTCCATTCCCACAGATCATTGTACTCAAACAAAAAGGGTAACGTCCTACGAATTCGTCAAATGAAGGGTGACGCCCTTGTAATAGTCAAAGTGAAAAGGGTGACGCCCTAAGAAAGAGTTAAATTGTAAATGTTTGTTTGACGTCCAGATGTCAAACATCGTCAACTGGCGCGGTTGTGCGGTTAAGGATCTCTAAGTTGGAAACTCAGAGTGCAGACGTAGGCTGGGGTTGTCGAACCTCGTGAACAACTTCGTTTGCACTAGGGGTGGGCAAATCGGTTCTCGATTCTGGTTCTGGAGCTCTTGGAATCGACCGTTTGGTTCTCGGTTTCGAGAGTAAGGAACCGGAACCAAGAACCGCAGGAACTGGAACCATAACTGAAACCGCGACTCGGTCCGGTACAGTTTCAGTTCCCAAATTGAGAAAGAAGGTTTTATCTGATATGCACTCATTTTCGCCATCTCTTTCTCGCTCGCTCTCTCTTTGGCAATCTCGCTCTCTCTTTCGCAATCTCTTTCTCGCTCGTGGCTCACCTTCTTCTTCTTCCTTTCGGCGTCATTCCTTCCGCTGATTCCTCGATCAATCGTCCCTTCCACTAATCAATCGGCCCTTCCGCTGATCAATCGCAGTTTCTTGTTCGATAAGAGAGCTGGGTCTCTTGCTGCTTTGCTTTGCTTTCTCTGCTGGATTGGAGCAACTAGCAAGTCTTCTTGCTCGTAGACTTGGGTATTCTTCTACTTGGAACTTGGAAGGTAATGGTTTTATTTTTATTGATGCTCTATTTGTCTAGATTTTTCCTTTTTTAGAGTTAGATAGAAGCAGATGATTTTGACTCTATTGCCATATTTCACACTCTATAGGATTCCACTTCTGAAAATTCATCCTTCAAACTAGAAAAACCATTGTGAAATGAGCGATTTTCTCTTACAGTGCTATGATTTCTATTTGCAGATTAAGGAATTGAACTCTCAGGGATATGAGGTTGTGTTGGTATCAGACCCCTCTTGTTAATCTGTGAGTTTTCCTTCCATTTAACACATCAAATCACTTCTTAAATTCCACACTGATTCTAACTGAAAATCTAAGGAGTCAATCACTCTTGCTTTCTAATGTGTTGCAGATCCATCTTAGGTTACCGGCTTAGTGGTTCAATTCCTGGGCATATTGGTAATATGACTTCAATTGAAGAGCTGTAAGTCATCAAAAAACTGTCTTTATTAATCGGAGATTGTAGAATCCTATTGACAGTCAAACTAAATGACAGGGTCTTGGAAGACAACGAACTATCTGGAAGTCTTCCTGATATTCTTGGAAATTTGACTCACGAAAAATGAACTTAATTAAAAATCTTTCTTGTTGAAATTGTAGACATTGAAAGAATTTGTTGACATTTGGGAAACTGAGGTGGCATCTGTGACAAATCTATACTATGTGGTGGTAATTTTCTCACTAGAATTATTCCAGCGACTTTTCATGAAATTATACTTGAGGAGGGATATTAAATAGTTTATTGTGACTCTTGCATGGCGCTGTTAAGATTTTGATCAATTTGGTTGCTGGAAAATCTTGGTTCATGTGCCTCTGTTTTCCTTTTCATTGTCTGACTTAGTTAGTTTTATGCTGTATTGATATGTGCAGTTATAGCAACTCTCTTAAACTTTTTAAGAATGTTTCGAAAAGCACACAAGGAGAATTGCAAACAGGCCGAATTAGAAAAGAAGAGAATTAAACTTCCTGATATTCTTGGAAATTTGAAGAAGATTGCAGAGAAGCTCCAAAGTGCAGTTAGTACCAGAAAAGCTCCAAAGTGCAGTCAGTACCAGAAAAGCTTTAAAGTGAAAGCTGCTGTCTATGCAGCATATGCTGGCATATTTTTTTGTTTATTTTGCAAGTGCTACGCACATATGCTGACATATATTGTAAATGATGATTATAATATTTCAAAGTTTTGCAGTGAATAAGGAATAGAAACTGGTGTACTCTGGTGTATTACATAAACGAATTATTATTATCTGATAATAATAATATTTCATTTCTCTGATTAATTATTATTATCATATCTTTAACAACACAAATGAAATCAATCTTTAACAGAGCAATCTCCCTGTTAGAGTTTGAGATAGCGCAGAAATTAAACCCTTCATCCAATCAACTTAAAGTAAGACCAAAGACATAATCTGAAATCAATGTCCATAATTAAGAACTGAAACTAGAAAAAAAAAAAACAACAAACATTGACAAATGTCCATTAAACCAACTGTCAAAAAGTCAATTGCTGAAAAAAAGTCAAATGTCTATTAAATCATTGTTAATCATCTCCTCCTTCGTCATCTTTGTCTTTATGGTTGTAAGCAGTAAGTGCTGAAAAAAAGTATCATATTAATCACTTAAAGATAAGAAGAAGGATAATTTTGCTAATAAAATTATAGAAGCACTTAAAAGTTGCAATAACTGGTATGAAATTTATAATAATGAAGTAACGAGGTCTACTGTATTAAACAAATACAATAACATGCAAAAGATATTCGATGATCTACAAGTAATAAAGGAGCGAGAAAAAACCATGGGGTAAAAGATTCAAACCTATTTAAGCAAAAGAAACTATCCAAAAGAGTATGCTTTTGAATAATTAATGGAAATATACATTTTGCTAGATTGGATTGCAGTTCTAAACTATTCATCATAAAGCAATTCATCATATCAAATAAATTGACCAACATAAATCAATTCATCATATAAAATCAACTCCTAGCTTTCCAAGTTTCCAACAGACGATCAACAGCTTCAATGAAAAGTTATTCTATCTTACTTGCTCAATAGCTTAAAGCTTAAAGCTTGTATCAAGGAGATGAACATAGGCGAGGTGATGAACAGAATATGAGCAAAGAGACAACGTGAGGCAAGGCTTAAAGCTTAAAGCTTGAGAACAGGACAGAGGCGTTAGGCGAGGTGCTGAACAGAATATGAGTAATTGAAGTAGTTCGAGGCAAGGCTTCGTGGCGATAGGCGAGAAATCGAGGAAGATGAACAGGCGAGAAATCGAGGAAGATGATCAAAACAAAATCGAGGCGACATGCGAGGCGAGGCGAGGCGAGGCAAGGCGAGGCGAGGAATAGAACAGAATCGAGCGAGGCTACAGGAGAGGCGAGGTGATGAACAGAACAGAATCGAGGCAGAAATCAAATAACTTCGTTCCAGAAGAAGAAAGCGACCAGAAGGTGAAGGTCCATAACATATAAAATAAATAAGCTATTTAAAATAACAGCGTTCTCGGTTCTGGTCGGTTATCTACCCCAAGAACGGGGAACCGAACCAAAAAAAAAACATAATAACCAGAACTGAACCACATAGAATTTTTAGAACCAATAACCGGATCCGAACCAGAACCGACCAGCGGTTCTGGGTCGGTTCTCGGTTCTGGGCGGTTCCTGCCCACCCATAGTTTGCACTCTCTAACCCTTACTCTCTATATTTATGTATTGATTGTTTATTTACATGCATTAAATTACTTAGGATTTAGCAAATCAAATATCACACAAAAAGATTAGAAGGCCTAATTC
>CM039471.1:6930060-6945276 GCA_022433065.1 Begonia loranthoides
CCCTTTCCCTTTCCCTTTCCCTTTCCCTTTCCCCTTCCCCTTCCCCCTCTGTAGGTGTGCATACAATCCGTCAGACCCAAGACATGCGGTAAGAATTCAGTCAACACAAAAAATTTGACTTAGACTAAAGTGAAAAATTTACTTAGAAAATGTAAAATCCAAAAAATTGTGGGTTTTATAGTCATCCTTCAAAGGCGTTGGTGGACATTATGTTGAAGGTGGTAACGTGTAAGACACGCTTTTTTAAATGAGAGCAGACTCCCTTCACTTACAACGAACGTCCCTCGACTTAAGACAACAACGGACATCCCTCAACTCATAATGATCATCCCTCAACTTACCATGGACGTCCCTCAATACTAAACAACGACGTTGAGTGACCTTTAACTCTATCTATATAAGCGGTAAGAATGTCCTCTACAAGAGCAAACAACAATCCTACTTCCCTAAACACATGCATGAGCAAAAAATATCAGAAATGGAGGTAAAGCCTATTTCGGCGATCCAGGCCAATGAGCAATGTACGTTTGATCACAAAGGTGTTATATAGGTGCATTTGATCTCGGCATCTGTAGATGATGAGCTTCGTTCATTATGCAACTCAGAAGATAATGATTGGATAGAGAGAATGTCTCCTCAACTAGAATATGCTTTTAGAGCACGTTATTACATTGAAGCAGAGTTATCAAAAAGTGACTCAAAGAAGTGATGTTTTATTGTTGAAGTATCTGTTGGGGCCTATTGTTACCCCTAAAGACTTGCAACAACAACTTCAACTTGTTTCCAGGCATGTAAACATAGAAAGCAAGTAGATACCTTGTAGTAATAGAAGAGAGATAACAAGAGCATTGCAAGTATATATGTGTTTGTAAATTAAGTTTTAGATAGTTCTATATGGATGCTGATAAATACAATAGATGAATTTATTGTATTGGAAACATCTATAAACAGATGTTATTATGTCAATGAAACCGTCATTTGAGTTATGAATTGAAATGATAAGTCATGAGTTATGAATTAACTTTAAAATTATGTCATTTGAGCAAAGATATAGAAAGTTATATCAATTAGGTTAGCCTAATCAATTTTGATAATGAATTATTAACTTAATTATAAGTTGTTTATAACTTGGATATGATTAATATTATTATCATTATGTTTACAATTGATCTCCATTGAAAATACCCTCTAACAAAGACATTTACATTTATTAACATGTATGTTTAATTCTATGTAGTTAAAGGCTTGATCATTTGGACTTAGAATCTTCAAAGATTGCAAAACACGTAGTAATAGTCGACCTTCGGTGAAGGATTGTCAACCAAAAATCTTACAGAGAGCAACGAATTTTTGGATTCGAGGAAAGCAGTCGACCAGGGAAGAAAACGCAGTTGACCATCAATAATACAGATTGCTCCGAATTTTGAAGTAGAGGAAAGCGGTCGACCAGAGTGAAGCGGTTGACCAAAAGTTGCACAGAGTCGAAATGGATTTCCTGAGTTACACTAGAGCAGCGGACCAGTGTGGATGACCAAAGTGAAGGAAGGTCAACCAGATGCATAATGGTAACATGCAATAGTCAGGAAGCGATCGACCGAAAATGTTGGGTGGTTGACTACTACGCAGAATTCTATAAAGAGAAGAGCACTATGTGAAGAAAATAAGCAAGATGGAAGAGAAATCATACCGAAGTGCTGCCAAAATCATTCCACGATATTTCTCTTCATAAATTGAGTGCTAACCTATCTCTATCAACCCTTAACTTGAGAGTATACAATTGTGAGAGATTAGGCTTTCGAACTTTTATTGTAATATTTCTAATCCTTGTACTTTAGTGATGATATAAGGGTGACGCCCTGGAATAGTCAAAGAGAAAATGGTGAGGCAATGCAATAGTCTATAAATGCTTGATTGACGCCCGTGAAGTTCAATAAAAAAAAATAGGGGAGGTTATTGAATTAAAGAATCTTCAAGGGGGAGCCTTGAAGCGCGGATGTAGGCAAGGTTGGTCTAACTATGTTAATAAACGTGTTTGCATCTTCTCTCCCTTAACTCCTTACTCTTATGTTTGTTTTAATTGCATAATTATTGATAGCATATCTAGCAAAGAGACGTCCGTTGTGGGTTGAAGAACGTCTAAGGAAAGTTGAGGGACGTCCGTCATAAGTTGAGAGACGTCCCGCAAAACTAAACGACGATGTTCCCTCATCGTCCAAGGCATTGAGGGACGTCTACCAGCACCTTTGGAGGATATTCATCATTCATCCTGGTTGTCCATTCTCATTGAAGAACGTATATCCCTTCATTCAACAGGCATGAACCTTCATCCGCTAACACCTTGGAGGATGCCCATCCTCCATCCTAGTATTCCATCTTCATTGAAAAATGTCTGTCCCTTCATCCAATTGGTAGAAACCTTAGTACGCCAGCGCATTTGGCGGATGCTCATCCTCCATCCTGACCGTTCATCCTCATTTAAGGACGTTTGTCCCCTTCATCCAACAAGCATAAACCTTCGTTCGCCAGCGCCCCTCCTCCCATCTTGGACGTTCATCTTCATTGCAAGAAGTCTGTTTTTTCATCCAACGCCCAACATGGACGTCCATTGGATGTTCCTCAGCCTTACGATGGCCCTAAGGACGCCCCTCTTTATGAATCAGCCTAGGACGTCATTCGTCATTGAAAAACGTCTGTTGTTGATTATTAGACGTCCTCATTGGACAGTCCTTGACGTTTTTAAGCAAAAAACGTGACTATGATGCTTGCCTTGTCATTTTTTGACAAAATGTGATTGCAAAATCTGCATCATTCATTTTTTATAGTTCAAAATTTTAATTATTCACAAAATTTCTTTAAAATTTGATTTTTTACTGAATTTAAAGTTTAGAATTTGTTTTGTTGATTTTCTTTTTCCTATTTCATCTGCAAATTCAGTTACATTCATTTAAAAAAACATATTATTTTTGAAATTATAGAGTAAAATTAAAAGGTTTATTATCATTACTCTTTTAAAATGAAGTAACTTTTTTTATTATAACATGTCTATGCATTGAGAACAGCAAATCTAAAGCCATTACTAGCAACTCAATTCCATTACAAATTTTTCTCCCTTCCTGCGTACTACTGCATTTAACACGAGCCTAATAATACTACACCTCCCCATTTTGCACCAACTTCAAAACTATAAACGCTCACTTGCTATGGCCACATCCGGCTGTCTCTGGAAAACCAACCTGGCCATGGAGGACATTCAAATCCACCCAGTGGTGCGGAAATATAATAGAAATGATAATGGAGAAGATGAATGGCTATTGTTATAATCCACCGGCGAGTGGTAAAATATAAGGGGTTGGACAGCAGAATTGAGAAAGCATAGATCACGCATTGTCATCCAATCATTTCTGCTAAATTTTTAGATCATCCGACATTGCAGAGGGTATGCAGTGTGTCGACAGAATATCTAGAGTAGCTGCTTTAGCAGTACTGCATCGAAGGACAACAATCTGCAGAATAAGAAAAAATAAATTAGAAAATGCAGAAGCAGACAATGAGAGCGAGAGCGAGTGAGAGAGAGAGCACCTGATGGTATTCTAAATCAAACTTCAAAAATTCGTCGTTACAATTTTCAACCATTGTGGCTAAACTCTTCAAATTTTTCACAGGCATACCATTGAATGCCAGAACCTACAGAACCAGAAAGTGAAAGCATTTAACAATGAAGTCTTTTTGCAAATTACCAACTCAAGCAAGCACCAACGTGGCATAATCATCCTGACCTGGGTATTAACAATTTCTTCATAACCAATGTTGATATCAGCCACAAGCACCTAGAAGAGCATATAAAAAATTAGGAAAAAGAAAACGAATAAAGCCCAGGCTACAGGAATTCTGATGTCACATAGAAGTGCAGGGACGAGAGAGAGAGAGAGAGAGAGAGAGAGACCTGAGAAACTACCACAAGCTGCTCGTCTACTGACTGTGGCATTGAATGTAATAGTTTGTTCAAAAGTTTAACTGGGGCTTCATATTCATAATCCTTTCCATACTGTGATGAGTACAAGGGAGTTTCATAAGAATATACAACCCGGTAGGAATATTGCAAACTTTAAATAACAAACACAAGTACAAGGGAATTTTTTTATCGTACAATTAGCATGTGAGAAAGAAAGCACAAGGAAGAACTCAGAAGGAAAACAAAAAAAAATATGAAAGATTCCCAGATACCAACGCAAGTTAACATATAAGAATAAAATAATAAACAAAAACTTTCGAGCAAGTCCAAAAAGGAAAGGGAAAATACAATTCAATTTTCACAACACCTCGGCTTCAAAACTTCTCAAAATCAACACATTCTTTTTGTTTTTTGAATGTTGCGATCAAAGGCAACCACATCATAGTTCCATGTAAAATTAAACAAATGATTGCCACTTTCAAAGGACTGCACAAGTAATTTATATCACGAAGCATTAATAGATAATTCATTAAGTATACAGATAATACTCAATAAAGAACGATGTAGTTAAGTACAAAATAATATCATCAACAAAGGAACGGAGAGTCTGAAACAAATCAACCAAACCTCGGAACGAAGATAAGGAACAGATACAGTAGTGAAGACAAATCCACCAATAATGTAATATGAAGGAGGTTTGCTTCTGTTGTGCGCTGGAATTAGCCTCCGGTGGGTTCCAAGTGTGATGGTAAAACTAAGAGCCTCAGAATTGCGCAGAACTTTTATAAGCGCATCATCCCCAGTATATTTCTGAGAAACAAGGTAGCTAAAACCTATACGTTCTCCATGTCGAAAAGGAACTGATAACAAGAGAAGACAAATCACCATATCAAAACATTATATCAAGTCTCATCCACATGTCTATCAGAAAAAAATATTACATAAGCAATTTGAGCATTCAATATAGCAATTTGAGCATTCAAACACTGAAGTCTTGATCTTCGCCATGTAAAGTGATGAATGGTTATACATGTAATTCAATTGTTAAGCATGACTGCAATATAAAAGTGATGAACCTGTGCCATCATTTGCAATATCAACCCCATCGAAGTTAAGAATAATATCTGATGGCTTCAACACTTTGGCCTCCGGGGCTGTGGGATCGATTCTTCTAATACGTACCCCTTTCTGATCAGGTTTCATACCCATTGACAAACGCAAATCAGGATTTTCCATTTTCTGCCACTCAACGCCAAGAATTGGAAATCCTAGAATTCATCGGCAGGTTAACGAACTAAGTAGCTTAATGCAGATGAGTCAAAAAAATTTACATAGCAAAACCAATAAGTTCATCACATTTACCTGTATATGATCCATTCTTTTCGTAATCCTGAATAAAATGCATAATGACTGGGGTTGGAATGACATAACCAATGTTCTCCACGTCTTCATGTTTAAGGGACTGAAAAGCAATGCCAACACAGTTTCCTTTGTCATTAAAGGCAGGCCCTCCAGAATTCCCAGAGTTTATAGCAGCATCAATCTGTCAAGCAAATTTATGAGAAAGAAGATTTTATCCATGTGTAGGAATTGTATATACAACTCCAATGCTATAATAAAGCATAAAAACCTGCAAACCCAGAAGCTCAGTAGATCCATGGACATAAGATAGGATCTCTATCCGAGATACAACACCACTCGTAACAGAAATAGTATCACCCCCAATCGGATAGCCAACTACAGTCACAGCATCTTGGAGTGCAGGCAACTCTCCGAACTCTACAGGTGAAACTCCTTGCCAAAACTCATCATCATCAACAGTAAGCAAGGCTGCAAGATCATATTAATCAGCACTTGATTAACAGTAATAAAAAAAATACCTGTGCTCAAAAGTTATTTCTTCACATAACATGATGTTATAACTACTAGTAGTTCAATTTCCATATAATAATCCTCGTTTAGTTGCTATTTGCAAGTTTGCTCAAACACCAAAAAATTCCGACGAGTTAATATCTATGCACTTTATATGTACAATGAGTTCACATCAATTTTGATAAATTATATATTACCACCAAACCAATTATAATTATATCATTTACCCTTTGTCTTCATTTTCTACAAGTTGGCTATGTACAAGGAATTTGTCATTGGCTTGTTCTATAAAAACACTATTCTTTTGTATAAATCAATCATTTACTTCAAATAGGAACTATTCTTTTGTATAATTTACTTCAAAGACTCCCTCCCTCTCTCTCCCTCTCTTCGATCACTCTCTCACTGAAAGTTCAACTTGATTCACCATCAAAAAGAAATGGCCTCAACAAGTAGTTCCTCCCACTCCCACTCCCACATGATTAATTACTTCTCTTGCAGAACAAGAACAAACCCAGCCACTGAAAACAGACAATTATCTCCTCCTTCCTCATTCCTTTCTCTAAATCAAAACTTAAATCTTAAGTTGGATTCTCAAAACTATCTAATGTCAACAATCACAACCTCAACGTGATAAATGATACATGGGCTCAAAACATGAACTTATCCCTTTCCTCTCAAATTTCTCTATTAGAATCTACTCTAACCAAATCTAGAACGCTCAGTACAATATTGCTACAATCAACTACTCATGAGTTGAATCCACATTTCCCTCTCGACATTTTGCTAATCCCAAATTGTCATTTACTTCCACGCAACGGAAATAAAAATGCACCAACACGAAATTTCTCTCCCCCTTCACTCCTTGGCATCAGTGAACGCCAAAGTTAGCATCATAGCATCTCTAATGATGACTTCACAACAAAAGACTACACTTCGACTTCATTGGCAGCAGTGTTCCAATCATTGGTGAACCTTCTTTTTTTTTTTGCAAGGAACACCTTCTCTACCTCTTCAGGAGTCTCAACAACAATTATAACCCCTTTTTAACGTCAATAAAGTTGACCCAATGAATCCAATGTTAAGGAGGTTTATAGTCTCCTATGAGTTATGAAGTTCACAAGACCAGCAAAACTTAGTTGCTCAATTGAACTCTATTCAAGCTTATTAGTCTCTCCACAATTTAATTGGCCCAATTGTACACAATTCCCTTCTCCACATCCATCTGGAACCTTCCATACTCATCCTCTATGACTGCTCCTTCCAATCCACAAGGATTCCTATGCAAACTGACTGGTAAATCAAGTTCATGAAAATCATCCAAATTGAATCCATACAAAGCTCAACACCAGATTTTCCATAAAATTGACCAAGCTTGTTACATTCTCTATCATCATTCAAATAAATTCTACAAGCCCTTTCACAAAAAAAATTTAAAATACTACGATTAGTTTTCCCATTTGTCACCTTGTTTCTCCCACAACCCCAACTTCACTTATAACTGCGTCTGTAACTACTTTGTCATATCTTAATGCAGGGACAACACATCATTTTACTCTCGCTATTAGCAGCCTCCAAAAAGCCTCTCCTTAGATAGCAATGATGAGATCATGGTAAGTAATGTTAAGACAATTTCTATTTTGGGTAATAGTCATGCAACACTATTTGCCACCAAGAACCTTCTTCACGTTACTAGTAATGCACACTTGCGCAATTAATTTAGAGTCACAAAACTCTGTTATGATAATAACATGTTAGTGAAATTTTACCCCTCTTTTTTTTTGTCAAGGATCAGAACACAAAGAAAGTTCTTATTAAGGCTCATTTGCATAATGACCTAAATCAAACAATTCTACCATCACATTCCTCCTCCACTGTAAGATCAACATTAACAGTTTCTATCTCCAAGCTTCACAATCAACTTCAACTTTATGACATCAATGCTTAGGACATTATACTTGTGCTATAGTTAACCAGTTCCCTGCCTTAGGTAATTTAGAGGTTTCGGTGAATTATTTTAAACAATTCTGTAATGATTGTGTCAGGAAAATGCCATCGGCTTTCTTTTTCTATGTCGTTGTCTCATGCTTCTATCACCTTTCGTTTCAATACGTACTAATCTTTGGGGTCCTTCCTGATCGGTGCTCTTTATTTTTACTTTTCATTGATGAATATAATCATTTTACTTCAATTTATTGTATTAAAACCAAACATGAAGTTCACTCCAAGTTTCTTACATTCCATGACCTAGTTAAAACTCAATTTGGCATCTCTATCAAATCTGCACAATCTGATTCTGGGGAAGAATATAAGATCACATCCTCTCTCTCAATTTGGAACGAAATTTGTTATTCTTATATTATATGAATACCATATTCTATTGGATGAATCAATTACCGGTTGTGAACATTTACTGCAAAGACTATTGATCACTACTCTCTGTCTTCCATCTCTTGACAAATCACTCACATTCTTATAGCAGAAAAATGAAAAAGAAGCAAAAAGACAAAAAAGAAAATGTAAGAAAAGAAAGTTACCAATATCACATTCAGTTCCAATTGACAAAACCATGGCCAAATACTTAGTATCAGAGCCACGCTTTTTGAGCTTAACCTGAGTGTAATGCTCCACTGAATGTGCATTGGTCAGCACCCTCTTCCCGCCAATCACGAACCCACTGCTACTCGAGCTATACTGCCTCTTCCTCTGCCACGGCAGCGAAAAATTTGGTTCTGTATGTACACAGAACACTTTCACCACCGAGTCCATAGCCGGAAGCACCCTAGCGACTCCTGCCCAAACCGGTTCCGCCCCAGAAGATACAACGGAGGGGGCCATCACATCTCCGACAAGTGTAAAATCGCCGTTGTCGATTGCCCTAGGGAGACGCCTGGACGGAGACATAAGGGGGGACTTGTCAGGCTTATCAAGAAGCTTAGGAAGCTTTCTCGGACGGCCGCGACCGCGGCCACGGCCGTCGTGGTTAGAGGAAGTGGAGGCGGGGTCAATAAGCTCAACGTTACTGACGGAGAAGACGTCGTCCATGGCAATGACGGCGGCATTTGCAGAAGAAGGGGGAAGATCTTGGGTTTCAGAAACGGGATTCTTAGGCTTCCGGCCTCTATTGCGCTTGGTTTCGCCCATTTCTGGTGATTAGCTATCGGAAAATAGGGCTGCTGAACTGAGTTTTCTGTTTTCCGTTGCTCACAGATTCTTGGGGTTTTCTGTGTAGAGATTCTTGGGGTTCTCTGTGTAGAGAGTTGAAGGTTTGATGAGAGCGTATGAATTTTTTTTAAAAGAAAAAAAATAAATTGTGTTCAATAACAAGTCAACTATTAAATTATTTTTGTTGACAAATTAATTATTAAATTATAAAAAATAGTCATTATAAATATCGCTGTCACATTTTCTGTTAAATGTATTGATTTCGTTCCTTCGCAGAATGAACATGTATTGATTTCGTTCTGTCGCGAAACGATATTTTTAAAAATAAAGTTATAAATTCATGATGGATTGATAATGATCCACCGCGGATCATCGTGTCTCGTTTGCCTTATATAAACTCACACTACATTCATTGTGATTTTTTCAGTGATTTTGTCAATGATTAGCGAACCCTAAAGATTTCAGATAGCTGAAGTATACTACCTTTTGGCGAAGTTGAAACATTTTTTGAACATCAAATGACATTTGGGAGTGTCGAGGAATCTATTATTAACTGCCAAGTTGAAGTGGGGCTCATGTCCAGAGTTTTGGCAAAAGTGGTATGTGCAATTGGAGACGAAACTGCTATAGTGGTGCATTCCGTCTCGGTAACTCTAGACGAGAAGGAGCTTCATTCATTATGCGAATCCAGTAGTGACAAAGTCATGGACATGGCCGAGAGTAAGCCTAAACGACCACCACAAGCAAAATGCACGTTCACTGGTATGGGTCTTAGCAAGAAGTATAATTCACTAAATAAAATTAGAGAAGAAATTATCGATCATGCGTTGAAGAATGAGTATGAGATAAAATTCAACCACAGTGATGCTCATCGGTTGAGTGCTGCCTGCCATGAAGGATGCAAGGTGAATTGACGTTTCTAATAAAGTGCTATAATGACGTTCACACTTGCTCGAGAAAGATGGAAAATCGTCATGTTTCTACTAAATGGGTGGCAACACATTACTTGGACCAATTTAAAAATCAGGCCGACTGAGACATTTTTTCTATAATTGAGATAGTCAAAAAAGATTTTAAAGTCAACATCACATTTAGCCTTACTAGAATGGCAAGAAATCGGGCAAAGAAATTAACGAAGGGGATGACAATGAGCAATACAAGCTCATATGGTCCTATGTCGAGGAGATTTTGAGATCTAATCTTGGAAGCTCGGTTCGTGTTCAGCTAGAGATGAGTGCATTTAAAATGATGAACATGTGTTTGACTACATGCAAGATGGACTTGTTAAACTGTGGTAGACCGGTTATTTGTTTGGATGGTTGCCACTTGAAGAGAGCGACTCCGGGCCACCTTCTCACTGTTGTCAGCATCGACGGGAATGATGGAATGTATCTGCTTGCTGTAGTAGTGATTGAAGCAGAAAATAGGGATTCTTGGAGCTGGTTTCTGTAATTGTTGCTCGAGGATCTAAACACCCCGACCGGCAATGGGTAGACAATCATTTCTTACCAACAAAAGGTGTGGTTAATTGTTTTTGCCTTCTATGTTTATTTTATGTGTTGTGTACCAATGTTTGACTCATACTGTGAATCTTTGTAGGGACTGGTGCCAGCTGTCAGAGAAGTGGCAGGGCAAGCGGACCATTGGTTTTACATTACACCTGTATGCTAATTTTCAAAAATAATTTAAAGGCAGGTTGTTTAATGATGCAACGTGGGCTGCTTCTAGATCCACAACAGAGAGGCACTTTGAGAGAAATATGGCAAAGCTATTTTTGCTTAACCCGACAGCCCACAACTATCTACGATGAATAAATGCGAGGTGTTGGGCCAAACGTGTCTTTTGCTTCATCCCAAAGTGCAACATAAGTCTCAACAACCTGAGTGAATCAACTTGCAACATGATTTGTCCGCAGGTCAAGAATTTGTTTGCCAGACTACAACTTACAAGTCGAAATTAGAGTCCCCAGCTTTCAGGCGCTGCTTATTTGAGGTCAGCAACGATAACAAACAGTACCATGTCGATTTGGATAGGCGTACTTGTAACTGTTACCAATGGGAGTTGACTAGCATCCTGTGTGTCCATGCAATCCCGTATATGCAATCATGAGGAGATCTCCCGAGAACTTTGTGCATGAGTGCTACCACTGGGAAACATATATCGCGATGTACTCTCACTTTGTCCGCCTTGTCAGTGGATAAATCATGTGGCCTCATGTGACGTATTTTGAGCCAATTATGCCACCGTTATTTAAGAGACGTCCCAGAAGGCCGCAAAAACAAAGAATACGAGATGTAGACAAGACCTCAAGCCGGACAATGCTACCCAGGAGACATCAGAACATGACGTGTGGCAGGTGTGGGAATGTGAGGCACAACTCCCCCACGTGTGAAGGTGGAGGCGCAGAGTCTAGTACATGTGACGGCCGCAGGTCCAGAGACAGAGGTGGCAGAGGAAGCTCGCATGGCACATTTATGGGTTTCAGAGTCTCCAAGACAACCCCCGAGACAGTTCTTGACATAGTCCCCGAGACAGTCCCTGAGAGAGTCCCTATGACAGGTCCTAATATAGTTCTTGAAACGTAGGTGAGCACAATATTACGTTTATATTTTCAAGTATTATTTTAACTATGTTAATTTCATTTGCAATGTGTTATGCAAGAGTATGATGTGCAAGGTCTACCAACACAAATGTGGACATTAACCTTCCTTGATTAGAGAAGATAACACTCAATCAAAGTGACTATTAACTGTAATGTCCCGCGTCAATTTTCTAAACTTTTTCCTTTTTAATTATCGTGTAAAATTTTTCTTTTAATTTATTTAAAACATACGAGAAGAAATAATTAAGATGAATGAGATAATTTAAAAATGCATAATTAAATCAGAGTAAAAGTGGAAACATAATTAAATCCAAAATACTGTTTGAAGATTAAAATGTGAGTTAATAGTTTAAAAAACATTATCCATTCTCAATCCATTTCAAAAACAGAGTTTTTGCTTCTTGCGAGCCATAACCCTCTCAGATCGATTCAGCTAGGTAACTCAAATGCTCAACGGGTAATGCCTCCTCCTCCACTCTAAGAATGCTAACATCCTGACAATTACCTCCAATACAAGCAAACTGTGAGCCTAAGGCTCAACAAGAAATGAGATACAATATGATGTATGTCTGTAACTGATTATATAATAATGAAATCCACTCAAACTGTTATTTACCCACAGTTCTATATATTAACTTGTACATCAAGCTAGGACATTAGAGGTATTTGTCGCAGGGAGAGTGGCCGCTAGTCGACATCTAACCATTGGGAAGAGACCCAATAAGCAGTGTCCACGTCAAAGCACATAATCAGTACGTTTTTGATATGGTTAGATCGAGAGAAATCATCGGGACGTTGCGAGGTCACATCAGAAGGCAATTTGATTTTTCCTCCATTTTATTTGGAAATCACAAAAATAGTCACGGGATATAATTTGTAATTTTTCACAATTTGGTCTTTCGGTGGCATTTCTCAACCAAAACACGCGATCGCATCACGACCAAATCGTGTAAAATACGACCAGAGATGCATTTTGGTCGAGTATATTGACCGAACATGAGACCGTACAACGACAAAAATGTGAAATTACAACTTCGAGTTCATTTCGGTCGAGACCCTTAACCGCGACATCGACCGAAAACCAAAATTGCACTCAATAATGAATTTTGGTCGAACCTTGCGACCATGTCCAGACCGATGACTCGACCGCAAAATGCACAAATTTGACAGATTCAAAACTTGTTGTTTTTCGTTTGCGCATCTCATCCATGTCCTCAACCGCGTTGCAACCGAAAACCCGAAATGCATATTTTTCCCTAAAATTTGTACTTTAATCATACCTTACAATTTTTCATACATTTACAATGTATTATTCCTACAAAATACCGTCCCGCAATATAATAGATTTAATTCTATAAAATTCATTACATTATATAAACGGGAAAAATTGTCGGTGTATTACATTAACTATGTGTCAAAACCAGAATACATCATCTACAATAGTTTATTCGAGGTAGCCTATTGTAGAACCTCTAACAAACTTTCGTAGATGATGTATATCTGGTTTCGACGCATAGTTAATAGTCACTTTCATTAAGCGTTGTCCTCTCTAATCAAGGAAGGTTAAATATATACGAAGAAGTTAATTTGGTTTGCGTTTGTAATGCGCGATATGGTTGTAATTGAATTGATAAATTGGTTTGATAAATTTAGTTGTTGATTATGAATGGAAATTGATTAGTATGAAAATGTCAAATTACCAACTTTTCCTCAGGCCAAATTTTGATACTTCAGCCGTTCGACTGCCCTTATTTTTTGATCGACCACGCTGACGTTCCGCGGTGAAAAGTTAGCATTCTGCTGCGGAAGGTCAAACAGTCCGCAGCAGAACAACGTGTATCAACAGTGGAATGTCAACTTTCCGCGGCAGAACGTCAGCATTCCTCTGCCTTATATCTTTCGGTGTTATGCACAAGTTGCTTAAATTGTTGCAATGAACATGTTAATTGTTTATTGATGATGAATAGAATGGTTTGAGTCAATTTCTCTTTTAAAAAATTAAAAATTTTTCAAAAGTTTCGTTTGTTTTTAGTTTATCCCCTTATGACATTATTAAAAATAGATATTTTCCAAACATATATTATCCAAGTAAACAAAACACAACATAAACATGTACAACAAAGTCAGCATCCCTACACATCTCAACTACACTACACTGCCTTCTTGCCAATTTTCTTCCGCAAATCCGTGATCTCAAATGACAACTACAAGTCCACTTATACGTTGGATGTTTTGGCGAACAACGGACCTTCCGCAGGTACATCATTGTGATGGTGGAAGTCGTCCTTCTTCTTGCAATGTTATATCACTCTCAACCCCTCACTCTTACACCGAAAGATGTTGTGTGGGCTGAAATGCAAAGGAAAAAATTAGCACATAAGCAGAAAGCAATATGAATGTACATAAGGGAAAAGATATACCACTCTTTTTCAGTTAGCACTATGACAATCGAAATTGCTTTAGGCAGCAATTGCTGGTAAGGGTAGTGAGTGTGCAAATCAACGGATCACATAAAACACGGCTGCTTTGAGTGTGACTGAAATGTAAACCACACATTAGAACTGTTGAAACATGAATGACATACCAAAAAAGCGAGATGTTTACTTACGTGAATTCACCCTATTGTAAGGAGCGATTTTTCCATTTGAACTTGGAAGTATTCTTATTTGTTCAACGCATAACACTGCATACAAAGAAAGCAAAGCAAGGATGAGTACTAAGATAAAAACTTCTGAACTACTTAATGTAACAGAACATAATTCTCATCATGTTTGTCATCCCTTCTTGCTACGGGAAGATGATCTCAGCGATGTTATACTCAGCTTGGACCAACTTTCCCGAAAGAATTGTGCACGTCTCCAGGTTCTTTCGGGTATTTCCAACAACAAACTTCCTGAAATACTCCATTAGTTCACTTGGCTGCAAAAGACATTGACAAGTTACCGTCAGACTAATACGGCATGAATAAGTGCGGACACACGTAGATAACCAAATTGAAGACATACCATGCGCACATAACCGATGCATATGTCTCCTGCACCTTGGCAAGCACAGCAGAAGCAGTAGGTTGGCCTCTTAGGGTAATGGTGCTGCAAATTTAAGACAGGTTATTACGTCGCATACAAAAAAGTAAATAATGGACTTTGCGTAAAAAGTAAATAACTTACAAGCAATCAGTGACTTCAGTTGCTGAAGAGGACGATGGAGAAGCTACTGGAGAGGCTACTACAGTGGCTACTTGAGAGGCTGCTAGAGAGAATGGTGGAGGGGCTATTCACTGCCTTATTATTCTCTGCAATGTTGCCAACACTCATGATGGTGTTCTTCTACTCGCTCCTCCATTTTTTGTATTTGGAGAAGCCTCATTTGATGGTGCTCTTCCATCACTTGTATTATGTTTAGCGCCATTTGATAGAACTTCTCCATCCAAACAAATTGGTCCTCCATCATGCGCATCCAACAGGAAATCTCTTCAGACATCGATATAAAATGAGATGATTGAGGAGGAGGTGGAGTTATTGGCTACAGAGCGTCATCCTCCATGTGCTACAGAGGCGATGCTAGAGGTTGTTCCTTCTAGGGGGCTGGAGGTTGTGCCACTGAGGAGGGTGGAGGTCGTACAACA
>CM039471.1:6945776-6975442 GCA_022433065.1 Begonia loranthoides
AACATTATGAGGCTATCTTGTGCAATCTTCTACTACGAGAAGATTGATTGTTTGTACATGCAAAAGGTGATAGAGTACCAGTGACATGTCCTCGGGTTTCGAGCCCCAAAGTTGAAATGGAGATGAGACGGTGATAACGCATCCTTGGGTTTCAAGCCCCAGAACCTGACCAAGGTTTTAGTCACACGGATCAGAAGGTTGTTAGTCGCTGAGTTTTGTTATTCTTAGTACCGTTCCATTTGACAGGTGGCGTGATGGCTGATAGCTCCGCTAGTTGGCAACCTTCATCAATTTTGAACCTGATGGTAGCTAGTTGAGAAGTAATCTGTCGCCGATAACCTTATCCGTTTTATTTGATTGTATAGGTTGTGTCGACTTGAAGCTTTAGCTCGTCGGCAACTCGGGTAACACGCTGGATCTCTAGATCGCCATCATTTCTATTTCCTCTGCCTCATGAGGTGTTGACATCGATGGGTGACTACCTATTTTCTTGTGAGTGTCAAATGAGTCCTTGAGTGACCATTCTTTTTCATTGATAACTTTTCAGATTGGAAAACGATTAGAACAAATTTTTGAGGTATAGCTATCTTTGTATACAAAGATTTTCCATAAAAGCCTCATTGACGACCTTGGGCCTGTTTTATAAAATGATAAAGAATTTTTTTAATTAAAATCCATGTACGGTAAAAGAGAAATATGACACTATTTTCTAAAGATGAGAAAGACTAGTTTTCGCATACATTGCAATGGCGCTATATCCTTATTGAGTTAGTCACTCACCCCAAATGACTCCATCCCATTCCAAGTAAAGCCAAGAGCGGCTAAAGGACTTGGAGTTAGAGATTATTCCCTTTTTTTTTTGTTTCGACTAGAGTGTTTGAAATTGTTATTTGTTGATGTTTATTTATTACCACTTGGTTTGTAAACCTTAAAAGTGTTGATTTGGATTTGTTCCACAAGATTTTGGATTATGTATCTTACGCACCATTATCTCATGATCACTATACGGACTTAGGCCCATAACTTTTAGGGCACGCTAAATTACCAAAGTCTTCTATTAAACTCATGCCTTGGCTAACAGAAAATGGGTTGCAAAATAGTCCCACTATACCAAGTTATATTGTGGCAACTGAATCTGGAAAGGCAAAGCTAAGAGCACAAATGTAAAACCTGTGAAATTTTTAATAATAAATTTTACGTGATAATTTTTTGTGTAATAATCGAAAAAATTGAAAAATTGACTCGATTTGTCGTGTAGTGGCCATGTGTGAATTCTTAATCAAATGGTCAAAATAAATAAAATTAGATAATTACCAAGTGGTAAATAAATTAAAGAGAGGAAATTAAAAAATAAAATTGATTAGAAAGATGTTGTTGGCTAGCGTTTGAAACAATTCTGAATTGAAATCGAGAGTTGAATTGAGTTAAATTAGTATATAAAATATATTAATATATATTTTATATATTAAAATAAATAAGAGAAATATTAGAAGAAAGGAAGAGAAGGGAAAAACCCTTCTCTTCACTTCCTCTGGCCGAGAGGAGGACGCGCGCACAAAAGGGAAAGACACCAAAGACTAACGGCAAATCATGACATTTTGATGGAAGGGAAACGTTCGCGGTGGCGAGGTGAACAACTTTTGAGAAGACGGTTCACAAAACAGTAAGATTTTCTCCTCCGATTTAGGGTTTGAGTTTTTGAAAATTTTGTATCGAATTTGAGATTAAAAATTAGAATCCGAGGGACCCCTCTAGATTAGAGTAGTATATTTGAAGTCTAGGTCGGTTTATTTATCGATTGGAGACAAAAAAATGGGGAAGAAGATGCGTCTCTGTCGGAGAAATCGCGTCAGAGATGAATTTGGTCGGTTGGCCGATTACTGATCGATCGGGAGTGAGTGGTCGATTGACCGGGAGTGGGAGGTCGATCAATCGAGAATGAGCGGTTGATCGACCAAGGATAGTGGTCGATTGACTGGTAATCACTGGTCCACTGCAAAATGACCCGAGACCAAAATTGGTCAACTGGTCACTAGTTAACCAGAAATCGGGCATATTGCCCTAGAAATGTTCCGAGTCAATCCCGTTGCACAAACACACGTGTAATTAGTTAATTACACCTCAGTTGGGTTACTTGTCCCGGTACAAACCCCTAACACCTATTTCTTGGAAATTATTGATGAAAAATTTAGTGTTTGATACATTTGTCAAGCTTAGATGATTTTGGAGATTGCGAGACAATCCCTCAGGAGACGGTTGCTCCAGTTACCAAAAGAGAGCGCTGAAAAGGTAGAGATTTCTATATCTTTTGCAATGCATCATATCATGATTTCAAAACCAGTATTTTATGGGATACCACCCACACTTGAAAACCCGACGAGGACTATTTCAATAACACACCAGTTTTTATGTATATGTATGTTTTCGCACGTTTATTTTTTCTACATGGTCTAGTTTGATATATATATATATTGGAAGGATGAATTCTTTTGATGCTTTAGGCAGTTTTGACGCTAAATCATCACGAGGCTATCATGTGCAATCTTCTACTATGAGGAGATTAATCGTTTGTACGTGTGAAAGGGTGATAAGGCAACTATGACATGTCATTGGGTTTCGAGCCCCGAAAGTCAAAGGGTGATAGGGCGGTGATGATGCGTACTTAGGTTTCGAGCCCAGAACTTGGTCAAGGTTTTAGTTACATGGATTAGAGGTTGTCAGTCACTGGGATTGTTTGCCTAGCACCTTTCTAAGTGACGGGTGGCGTGATGGCTCGTAGCTCCGCTCGCCGGCAACCCTTATTAACTTAGATACAGTAGGTGGTTAGTTGAGGAGCAACCCAACACCAACAACCTCATTCGTTATTGATATTGCGGATGGGTACACTACCTGGTCTACGGACGTGGGTACCAACCTATCCTTCTACCTCATGAGGTGTTGTCACCGACGGGTGACCACCTGTTCTCTAATGAGTGTCGAATTGGTTTTTAAGTGACCATCCATTTTCACTGATAACGTTTTCAGATCGAAAAATGGTGATAGCATATTTTCGAGGTATAATTATCTATGTATACAGTAGATTTTGATAAATGTTTCATCAGTGGCCTTACGCCGGATTTATAAAATAATAAAGAGTTTTCTGTTAAAATCCATGTAGGATAAAAGAAAAACATAGCATCGTTTTCAAAAGAGAGAAAGACTAGTTTTCACATGCACTGCATCTAGTATAGATATACCTTACTGAGTCAATTACTCATGCCAAACGACCCCCTCCCAAATTTCAAGTAAAGACAAGAGTGGTTGAGGATATGGAGTCGAAAGATCTCGTTTATTTACTATTTCCTGTTTTAGTGAGTTGAGTGTTGAGACTATTATTTGGTGAAGATATAACTACTTCTATTGGGTTTCTAAACTTAAATTCTAATAGTTTAGATTTGTTGCACAGTTTCTTGGATTTCTATTTATTTTATGCACCGTTATTTTCTCAAGATTACTATATGGACCTTGGCCCATATCATTTGGGCCGCATTAGATTGTAAAAGTCTTCCGCTAATAATCCATGCCTTAGGTTGGGTGATCGGGTCCTCCACGAGGATTGGGTAGTCTGACCCGATGGTTATGTTAGGCCCGCCTCTGTGTAGTGACAACAAGAATCACCCAGGTTTGGACATGAGACGGAAAAGAATAATATTGTCCGATGACACTCTCTTCCATCTTCAACAAATGTAAAAATCAGCTCTCAATCTCCAATAACGCAAAGGCTGGTTCAAGCCAGTGGCAAAGGTGGACATAAAAGTGGCAAGTCTCTTCTGGCTTCAAGAGACGGAAATGGTATGAAATTTTGGGTCTTTTATCCCCTGATTACAGTATTGATAGATCTTTATATAAATATATATTAATTCTTGTTTTCTAGTTGACCTTTATATATAAGTTGATCTTTATACATATCTTTATCATAATTCTTTTTTTTAATCACATGGATTTATTGTCTTCTTATATTATTAATTCTCATGTTGTTTTGATTGAACATCACGAACATGTATGGATGTAAGAATGATGGAAGTCTCTTCGAAGACATGCACTTTATATCCTGCCAATTCGCTCGTTTTCCTTGCTTAAAGTTGATAGCTTTGTAGCCTAATCTATTTCCATTTCACTTGTCTCTGCTTTTTATTTCCCACTCTTTCAGCAAAGGTAACACAAGTAGAATGGAGAAAGTGAAGTTTGATAAAAATGGATTTGCAAGAGTTCAACACAAAGACTGGAATTTAGCTGGGTTATTCTTGATGTGTTTATGCTTATGTACTAAAACTGAGTCTGTAAGTTTAAGGGGTCTATCAAGTTCAAAGTCTTTTATTGAGTGTCTTTCATTATGGGAGTTACTGCATCAATTGTCTCTTCATCAATGGAGAGGTTAAGGTGGACAAGATTGATTTCAAGAAGATAACTTCAACGTGGCATTGAACTCGACCATCTTTTGACATTATTTGTGAAATTGATCAGTCAATATGCACAAAAAGTGGTTCATTCTAATTTGGTGTATAGTAGTCATTTGAAGCTTCTCCGGATTTTTGTAGTACTAAGTATGAGATTATGTGAGTACAATTAGAGCTATAGTAATGATAATAGTGTTAGTTTGGGTGATATGGAGATGTTGAGTATGGTTTGTGGTATTTGAGTTATTATAAGTATGGTTTGTAGTTGATTTATGGAAGCATAGAAATTCTATGTTTTTAGTAAGTAACTGGGACTTTATGTTGAGGAGTGGTCGATCTTGAAGAGAGGTGTGGTTGATCAGTCTAAATAAAATATTATAGAAGCGAAGCAATGTTGGAGTAGTTGATCATGTGTGCATGTTGATGATCGACTGGTATCTTCCAAAATTGTGAAATTTTAGGATTTGCGGTCGATCAAGGCAAGATTTGTTGTCGATCGTGGTCATTTATAGTGAAAAATGCAGAACTACGTTCGATCATCAAAAGGAAGGCGATCGACCAGTGTTCATGAAAATTGTACAGAGTTTATTTTTCTAGATGTTGGGCGATTGATCACCTAAAGGGTCTGATCAACCGGGAATTCCAAACATCGCCATAAATAAGATGCGATGTTGTATTCTGATGGAAAGATGAATAGATGGGTTCTATATGGTGGCCTTGCCAAGAGTCACGGTCTGTTTAAGTTGGCAGTTGAAGGGGTTATCTACATACAAGTAAATGGAACGTTTGAGAGGATAGGGAGAGTTCGGAAGAAGAGAAAAGGCCGTGAAAGAGAAAGGGGAAGAGAGAAGCAGGGAGAGTTTTTTTGTGAATAGGAGCGTGAGAAAGAGGGAAAGGTGATAGGGAGGAGGTGAGTTCTGTAAGGAGGAAGTGTTCAAGGGAATAATAAAGAAGAGTGCCGAGAGGAATCTAGAGAAGAAGAAAGGCAAAGAAGAGGAAGAAGAAGAAAGGAGGAGAAGACTTTTCTTCAAGGAAATTCAAGGTAAGACATGTGTGTGTGTTTTTCCCTTAGGGGTTACATCACAAGAGATAGGGCTTTTTGTTGGTTGTGTACTGCTTTGATAAATCTAGTTCACTGCTGTGAAGGTTGAATTGCTTTCTGTTGAATTAAGAACTTGTTGATGATTGTTGCTGATAGAAGATGAGCATTGATATGTTGTTAATAGATGTTAAGTTCTAATTTGCTAATAGGATGTAATGGTTGATGTTATGCTGCTATGTTTGGTTGTTGAAGTATTGGATATATATATAAATTGTTAAGAGGTTTTGGATTTTATTAAGAGCATAGATTATAGGTTCTAGATTTTATGGTTAATTAACAACATATTGATGACTGTTGCTTGATGTTCATGTGTAATAGATTGTTAGATAAAAGATTATGTTCATGCTATTGGAGATGTATTGTTCTGGATTGTTGTTGAGTTAAGTATTGATATATTGTTCTGGAGGTGCCCTTTGATGATGTTGGATATGTTAGGTTGTTGTTATGTTAAGTTCTGGAAATAGTAATTGATGTTGTTGGTTGTTAAGAACATGTATTAATGCTATGTTGTGCTGCTGTGTTTGATTAACTTTAAAGTAAATTGACTTTGTTGCTGTTATGAACATGCGGTGGTGGGTGTTTAATAGATATTAGGTCTTGGTCATGCTTTTACTTGGGGATGTACTGTTTTGCTAATGTTTGATGTTACTTGTTTGATACTTGGATTCATTAGATATAAGTCGGGATTGCGTTGTTGTTCGATGATGTATTGCTTTAATGCGTTGTTTGATGTCGTACCTAATAAATGTTAAGGATTCTATATGTTAATAAAATGTTAGAAATATGTAGAATTGTATGCATTCATACATGTTCATGTAATAATGAAATTTAAGAGAAATTATGAAACAATTTTATATGTTGTTAAGAAAAAATAAGGTATAAGTTCACCACTATGGTATAAGTTCATCATGATAGTATAAAGTTCAAAGTTCACTGTTATAGTATGAGTTCACCATTGTGGTACAAGTTTACCGTTATAGTTCAAGTTCACCGTTATAACTTAAATTCATCATTAATTGAACTTCATCACCTTTTCCTAAGCAATTAAATGTTAAAAAAAGAAAGAAAAATGTTTTATAATGGGCATATCTTTGTTCATTATGCATTTTACTTCTTACTGAGTGTTAGACTCATAGTTTAAGTCTTGGGATGTAGGTATACACAGTATTGAGAAAAGGAGCAGTGGATAGAGGATTTGCGCGTTGCGGATCTTGCGTCTGGCTAAGCTAAAGAATTAAAAGGAAATGTAAAGGTTTCTGTAAATGGTTTCAAATTGTAAAATGTTCATTATTTTAAGTTATGACATGATTTTAAATTGTAAATAGTTTAACGAAAAGAATTTTATTTATCGTGTTTCTAAATATTTTGTCTTATTAAGAAAAGTTTTCCACTATGCTGTGTTTTATTTAGAAAATGTCTCCAAAATATATTTTTTAAAATATACAGAAATATGGTCGTTACATTTACGTAGACTAGAAAGTTTTCCTTTTTTAGCAGCCAAACCAAACATCAACGAAATTCACCATTAACCATGAATCCTAATGGATATGGTCCAACCTCCATTGCTTCTTTTTAATGCACTAAGTGTTTTATTTATTAGTAAAATTTTTTTAGTAGTTGACTTGTCATTGCCCAATTTTTCTTTAGGAAAATTAACCAAACAAACCCTATAATTTGGGATTAGTTACATGACAAACTTCCAAAAAAAATAGCAAACAATTAAAACCTCAAAGTATTGGAAATGAACGATGTCAACCTTACAGTCACATTTTCTGTAAAAAAAAGTCGATGCAAACGCCGCAATTTTGTTAATATCAAGGACCGTCGAATGGAGAGGTCCAAGGCAGTAACAACGGACGTCCCGCAACGATGATAGATGTCCAAGCTGATCCAATAGGCGGACGAAGTACGTAATAATCAGGGGACGTCTATCTTGCCCGTTGGATTGAGGGACGAACGTCCCTGAACGAGAATGGATGACCAGAATGGAGTTAGGTCATTTTCTAAAGGTACTTGTGAACAATGGTTCATGGTCGTTGGATCTATGGACGAACGTCCCTCAACGAGAATGAACGTGTAACTCCCCGCATTAATTATTAAAACTTTTTCCTTCTAAATTTCGTATAAAATTTGTTTATTTATTTATTTAAAACACATGGGAGTAAGTAACTTGAAATGAGCGAGATAAATTTCAAAATACTTAAAATATAAAGCAAAAGCATAAGCGAGAGAAAATAACTTAGAAAAATGCATAAAATAATCAGAATAAAAGTGGAAGCATAATTAAATTCAAATTATTGTTCGATAATTAAAACACGAGTTTAAATTTTTACAAACGTTTATCCTTTCTTAAATTCTTTCAAACAGTGGTTTACATTTTCGTGAGCCATAACTCTACAAGTCGATTCAGCTAGGTAACCCAAGTGCTCAGCTGGTAATACCTCCTCCTCTATTCCAGGAATGCTTATGTCTTGACAATTACCTACACCATAAGCAAACTGTGAGCTTAAAGCCCAGCAAGATATGAGGGATGTAATATGATGTATGTCTGTAACTAATAATGACATAATGGAATCCACCCAAACTACCATTTTCTCACAGTTATATACATTAACCCATACATTGGGCTAGACATTGGAGGTATTCGTCGCAGGGAGAGTAGCCGCTAGTCGATATCTAACCCTTTAGTAGACAGGCTCTTGCGACCCGATAAGGGAAGGTTATAATCTTGAGTTTACTCGATTAGATCCGAACTACTTCCCCAACCCCTAATTCCCTTTCATTCATTTTCTTTATCATTTTCTTTCACATTATATGAATACCGATCCAACATGGCATTCCTAATTGTTTCTATTATCATGATGCATGTCAATACGAAATAATGATCACAACAATATATATATATATATATCATACAATGGATATGAAACGAATCCAAATAAAACAAGTCCAAGCCAACAAAAGAAAGTCCATAACTTCCGAGCAAGATAACGTAGGAAGATGGTATTGAACAATAATCTAATTAATTAAAATGAATGAGTTAGATAATGGAAAGCTAACACAAGTCGATATGGCACGAAAACAATTAACATGATATAATTTAAAAGAAGAATGGCAATCCCACATCAACTTGGGATATCATTAACTACTTCATTAGTATTAACTACATTACTCTGTATGTCTTGTAAATCGTCTGTATTATGATGAATGATAATATAAGATAAAATTTCCATGATGTTATTTAAAAGGGCTTTAATTTTGGAATTGTCTGGTGTATCTGGTTGGGAGTGTTTACTTCCTATAGCGTAATGGGTTCCCATAGGTAAGTTTTTGGGTAGAATAATCATTTTTTCTTGAAAGGGTATTCCTGGTAAACTACTTAATTCTGTAGTTAAGGTTCAAATCACCAAAATAGTCACTCCTACTGAAGTAGTTAAAAGTATTGGTCATGATTGTGACTTGTGAAGCCCCACAAGAAAAGGTGGTCTGCAATCCCACATCGACTTGGGAAAGGGTAAGAGAGTGCAATATAAGTGGCTAGCTCTCCTACCCCAGTGAACGCATTTTAAAGCCGTGCGGGACGAGGCCCAAAGCGGACAATATTCACTGGGTAGGGGCTATCTCTTATATAGCCCCAGCCTAGTGAATATTGTCCGCTTTAGGCCTCAGCCCACACGGCTTTAAAACGCATTCATTGGGACAAGACACCACTCACACTCTTAGACAAATTCAATTCCGCTACACAACACTAAAAGTTAATAGTAAGCATCACTATTATGAACATTATAGAAATTGTACGAATCAATAAACAACTTCAATATATTCTTTTACATATAAATTTTAAAAACTCCACTAACATTCCATCAACCATAGTACACCAACATTACTATTAATTAAATGGAATTAATTACTATTCTGCTTATATCAATACCACTAATATTTCTTATTCTTAGTTTAATAATTATTTACAGCATTCTTTTATGTTATAGTATATTCTGGGATAGTTAATTCTAGTATTATGAATAATATAGATAAAATTGAAAAATTACAAATTCATAATCGACACATTAGAAACATAACTACAGAAATTAATAGTTTACCAGGAATCCCTTTTAGAGACAAAATAGTTCTTCTATCAAAAAACCTACGTAATGAAACTAATTATGCTATCAGAAGTACAAGCTTGCACTCCGATACGTCAAATAATTCTAAAATAAAAGCTCTCTTAAATAATATTATGGAAATCTTATCTTATCTCATAATCCATCATAATATTGAAGATTTACAAGAAATACAAAACAACGTAATTAATACAAATGAATTTTTAACAGATTATTACTATAAACTCAAAAGAAAAATAAAAGATACAAAATATACAAGTATGGAAAACCAAAATAGATTAACAAAAATTGAACAAGATTTTCATGAATTAAAAGAAAAAGTTAATGATACTCAAATAATGATAATAAATTTGGAAAATTATTTACGAACACATTTAGGATGAATAATAGTCTAGTTGAAAATATAAAACTTATAGAAATTAATATTTTAAATCAAATGAAAGATATAGTCAAACAACTAAATGAAGTCAAGCAACAAAATATAAAAATACAAAGAACATTAAAAGACTTTAATAATTATAAAGAAATTTATAAAGAACTAACAGAAGCAAAAAAATATCATATTACAATTAATTGATAAATTTAGAAAAAATCTTGAAAAACAAAATCAACAAATAAATCATGGAAAAGACATCAGTGAAATTATTGAAAGCCTACAACAAATAATAATTAAACAAGAAAGAAAGAGATATATAACTATTGAAGATTTAGTAAATATTAATCTAAATAAAAGATTACGACGGAAGCTAACTATTCAACCACATCCACCTTTATAATAGAAAACTTAGAAGAACAGATAGAAAAATTAACGAATTTATTCGCAGAACCAGATATACCAAAAGAAGACAATATAGACACACAAGATGAATATTTACTAATGAATAAAGAAGCCGAGACTAACGAAATAGTATTTGATTATGAATCTGATTCTGACAAAAATCCATATATAAATCCTTATGACCCACATTATCCTCATTATGTAAAACAAGAAATTCCAAAATCTAGCCATCGAAATCAAAATTACAAAAAACGTACTCATGATGAAACTTAGGATGAAGAATTTAAAAAATATGTGTAAACAATGATATTATTATAAAAATAAATGGACCAAAATACCTAATCAATATATTCCGAGAATTGAAACTCCACTAGGATCAAATATACTAGACCTAGACTGTGTTGAAAATGAATATAAAGTTTTAGAAGATTGGAAAAATAAAATTAATATTTTCATACAATTAAACCAGGAAATAAAAGACTTAACTCCTGAAGATTTATTTAATTACGTAACTCATCAAACAATAGGAATAGTATATAAATATTTAACATTAACAAATAGCGATAAAGACTCAATATTAGATATAGACGCCATTACTACGTTTAAAAATATTATTAAAAATTTAACTCAAGAATTTATAAGAAGATATTCAAAAAAATATGAAAATACTACTACCACTACCTTTATTGATAATGCGTTTTGGCGAATAACCAATTTACAAATCTGTGATCTATGTTACCTAGAAAATTTCATTTGTGAATTTAAAACAAGATATTACAATCTAGATGATAAACATAAAAAACTAGCTAAGGAATTATTTTATAAAAAATTATCTTCTGGAATGCACTAATTAATCAAAGAAAATTATCGTAAGTGAGTATAACAAAATGCGTTACCTAATTCTCTATGAGCTAGAATTAGACTATTAAGAGCATGGATATAACAATCCTGTTCTACAGAAATAGCTAAACGACAAGCAAAAATTAAATTATGTTACGATAAAATAACAAATAAAATAAGAAAATATGGATGCAAAGAAAATAACTACAAGAAAAGTAACAAATGGAAGCAAATTTCTTACAATAAATATCAAAAATATGAAAGACAAAAACCTCACAAATATTTTAAAAATAGACAACAAATTAGAAGAAACACAAAAATGAGACCTAATAACTTTTGTTCCATGAATAAGAAAAAATGTATTTGTTGGCTATGTCATGAAGAAGGATATTATGCCAATAAATATCCATAACGATTTAATACTAATACTAAAACTCAAACTTTAAAATTAGCCTATGAAATTGGTTATGACCCTATAGAAGATTCTGACATAAGTTCATATATAGACATTTATGCATATGAATTCGACACCTCAACCACTAGTTCTGAGTAAACGATTAACATTACGAAATCTTAATGCTACATTTATTAAAACCATTATTCAAAATAAGTCGTATCTAGCTTATATAGATATTGGTTCAACTTTATGTTTTGCCAGATAAAACATACTTAATTCATGGACCAAATTCGAAAAACCTCTTAAAATCATAGTCACTGACAAATCTATTCATCAGATTTGGTATGTTGGCTATTATGTTCCTATTATAATCCAAGGTTATCCTTTTATTACCAAGACTTTGTATCTTCACGACTCCGGTGTAGATTTCATTTTTGGCAATAACTTCTTAAAATTATATCAACCTTTTATTCAAAGACTTACAACTATTTCTCTCTCTTTTCCGGGGAGGAAGGGACGACAACAAATAATGATCAAAATTATTTCTCAAACTGAAATAATTAAACTCATAGCTCATTAAGCACTCAACACTATTCAATTTTTATATACTACTCAACAAATCCTAGAAAATACACTACAAACGGTTTGTAGTGAAAATCCTTTAGATCAATTAAAAAATACAAATAAAGAAAAAATCATAATTCAACTTAGAAATCCTCTTGATGAAATAAACGTACCAAATAGAATTCCCTATAGTATAAAAGATGTTGAAGAATTCAAACAAGAGTGTAAACAACTATTAGATTTAGGAATTATAAGAGAAAGACATAATCCACATACCGCACCAACTTTTTATGTTGAAAATAAAAATGAAATCAAAAGAGGAAAAAGAAGAATGATAATTAATTATAAAAAAAATGAATGATGCAACTATTGGAGATAGTTATAAATTACCTAGAAAAGATTATATATTAGAAAAACTTAAAGACAACTCTTTATTTAGCACTTTAGCCGCAAAATCAAGATACTGGCAATTACGCTTAGCAAAAAATACTAAATCTCTAACAGCTTTTAGTTGTACATCTCAAAAACAATATGAATGGAATGTATTACCTTTTGGACTAAAACAAGCACCTTCGATTTATCAAAGATTTATGGATCAAAATTTAGAAGGATTAGAATATATTTGCTTAGCATATATTGATGATATTATTATATTTACTTCAGGAAGTAAAGAAGATCATATCAATGTAGCATTAAAAGTCTGACCAGTCAAAAGGATTTTCTAAATGCTCATTGAGAAAATGGAAGTAGCTGAAAACCTATTAAGAATTAAAAAATAACAGTTGAAGCAAAAACGAAAAGCAATACTGAACATACAAAAGCATATACAAAAGCTTCAGGAGGAATTAGCCATATCAAAAATGCAAAGCCTAAAAGACCTATTAGAACTTCGGTTCAACATTCCTAATCAGAGCCTTCGCTCAAAGAATTTCAATTGAACTTACCTATCAGATTATCAACTCATCATGGACATAGCTATCAAAACTATACAAGAACAACAGTATCAGAAAGAACTAGAAATATAGCAAGCTCGAATTCAACTACAAGAAGCATAAACTGTATTAGACAAATTATTATCTGAACATGAAGCACTTAGCTTCTCAGTATATCACTGAAAAAAGAGTTATACATAAATCTTATAAGACCAAAGCAGAAGCTCAGAAGGCTTTATTTGAATCTTATAAAGCCATTGCTCAGAAAAGTCCAGCAGAATCAGCAGATTCAAACTTATTAGCAAAAAGAATGAATATTATTGGACAAATTCCTACTACCAAAGAAAAAGAAAATTTTCAAGAATCAACATTAGAAAAATTCCAGAAATATTGGGATACTATTGTAGACTACAAAGACATACATACTACCATGAATTTCTACCCAAAGATTTCGTGGACCAGGACCTAAAGTCGTTTTCCTATCCGGACCAGATGCTATGACCATTTACGAATATTTTCAACATGGTTTAATAGATACTATCTATTCCACAACAATGAAGGATTTTTTCGAGTTCCCTATCAAGATCAAACAAGTAATTCGAAATTATTTTGAAAGAGTTGCCAAAAGACGAGAAATTTTCTTACGAATTCATTCCTCTTACCCAATGTTCAGCGAATCAAACAATGAAGTAATCATACCATCCTTAGCAATTATCACAATGGGAATTTCTAGTCAAAGTTATCCAACTAGAGACACTTTCGAAAATTTTAGTATTCCATCAAATATGGAAGCAAAATTACTAGCTCGAATTTTTTATCAAAGTCAAAGAGTTACTTCTGATGGTACAACCAAGATTAATTATGTAAGTACAACTCTCCTTATATATTCTCATGGTTTTAATACTATTTCATTAGAAGAATTGGGAGCCCTTGCGGTATTTGAACAAATGTTCTGTTACCTTGGAGGATCTTTACAATTATTATCAGAATCTATTCAACAACAATTATGTAGTCTCATTAATGGAAACGATCTACATGAATGTATGCATTGTTCTGAGACTCGAAGCAAACATAGTAGTAGAGGCAGTAATAATTAAAGAATTTTTATTAGTCATCAACAAAAAACAAAGGAAACAAAACAAAGACCACTCAGCCTATCAGGAAGAAAAGAAAAATCTACCTACAGAAGACTCCACTATCAACGAATATATTCTTTTACAGAGAATATATTCCTTTATTTTTCTTTATGTCAAATATGTAATGTAATTATTGTACTTTGATTCCCACTGTCGAGAATCACTTTTTCTTTTCTTTACTTTATGTAAATTAGTGTGTTAGGGAATATATTCCATTAGCTTTTTCTTTATATATCGAATATATTCCTTGATAGGGAATATATTCTTTTCTTTTTGTAAAGACATGTAACTATTATCAGGGAATCTTATCCCCTAGGGTCTGTAAGGAGCTTAACTCTCTCCTATAAATAAGGGTGTTCTCCTTTGAGAATACTCAGAGTTAAAGCAACAGAGCAGTTGGCGTAAGTCTCCCCTACGTTCCTCTCTAACCATGCTTGCATGGTTGTTAAGATCCTTAAGGTAATACTCTGGAAGGATCGAAACCTCTATCAGTTCATCATCAATTACTAATTATTACAAAGCCTATCAGGTACTATTTATTTATGTCAGAGAATTTAGCATCTTCTTCTTCCCTAACTAATACTAATATGTTTGAATCATTCGAAGAACAAGAACACTTAGGATATATGTTTCATGGTATAATTAATAACAAACAGATTAGGAAAACCGAATTATCCCTAACAGAAAACATAATTTCGATATATCCTTCTTAGACCACATAAAACAAAAATTATCACGAAAAAATATAATTAAATATGGAATTATGATAGGAGAAGAAGTTATACCTATTGAACAAACTTATGGAAATATCACTATACCAATTATTAATAAACATCAAATTTTTGAAAGAATACATAAAATGGAACAAGAAGAACGTCAAAAAATTTCCTACATACATTGTAGCACTATTCAAATCTTATTCAAAAGTACATTTATGGAAGGAATTCATACTCCTATTGAATTAAAAATCTGAGATGATCAACTACTTAATAATAACGAAAGTATTATTGTAAAAGAATTAGGTAATCTATCTCAGTGAAAAATAAAATAAAATATAAATATTTCATTAGGATTAAGTTTAAAAAATAAAGATTTAAGTAGATCCATAACTATACGATATGAATTAAAAAGACATAATTTCATGAAATCTAAAAATCATTCATTTACTATTACATATAAAATCAATTATGCTCTGACAAACAGTCATCACAGTTTAATCTTTAAAACAGATAAAAAGATCTCTATGGATAAATTATTTAAACCATTATTAAAATTTGAAACACCAACAAAATTGTTTCTTCAAAATCCTGAACAAAAATTCATTAGAAATAATCGATATAATCATAAACAAAGTTTATCTTATTCTGAACCTACTAATTTTATACCCTATGAATTTCCAAGACGATCTTTAGTATATGAATTTCCAGAACCATTACAAATAAATGAATCAACTCCTTTAATACAAAGATTATCTAAAGAAGAAAAACTTGAAGAAAAAGAAGAACCTACAATACAATCATTAAAAACAGTAATTCGTTCATTAAATACAAAAATTAATTAAAATGAAACATTGGTATATTTATACATATAATTTAAAAGATATTAGAAATCTTAGAGTAAGAAATGTTAAAATTATCAATAACACATATTTAATGCAATAAGAATGTCGCAAAGTATATTCGACAGTATTATGGAAAAATTAGAATAAATAAATTTTCTTTATAAACAAGAAATAAAATATTTTATTAATTTCATTAATAAATATTTAAAAGATTTCCCTAACGAACTTAATAATAGGTTACTAGAAGATATTGATTCAACACCCGAATCTCAAGAAGACAAGAATATGTAGTCTTTGAACGATTTTTATGTAGATTAAAACAAATATTACAACTACCACTACAAGAATGTCCCGAGTCCTTAGCAACAACCAGATTTAATCATTTAATTCCTCTTGATGATCCACGTAAAAATATAAACATCATTAATTAATTCTCTTGTAAAAAATATTATAATTCTGCCTTAGAAATTCTGGTATCAGAGCTATAAGCTTTAAGCAAAGAGCCCCGAGCATCTACTACGTGACCTAGCACGAAACGTAGCTCTCCGTAGGGGACGCCATCCTATATGGGCAGGATGGTAGCAAACTGATAGGTGCCCAATGTCGTGCTACCCGCTTCGAGTCTCAGGAGAACTCCCTGATTCCGACACACTGCGTCATGAGGGCACTGGAACATCATAGCAGAATTTCTAAGGTGGAATTATAATATTTTTTACAAGAGAATTAATTAATGATATCTATATTATTACGTGGATCATCAAGAGGAATTAAATGATTAAATCTAGTTGTTGCTAAGGACTCGGGACATTCTTGTAGTTGTAGTTGTAATATTTGTTTTAATCTATATAAAAATCGTTCAAAGACTAAATATTCTTGTCTAGTATATTCTTGAGATTTGGGTGTTGAATCAATATCTTCTAGTAACCTATTATTAAGTTCGTCAGGAAAATCTTTTAAATATTTATTAATGAAATTAATAAAATATGTTACTTCTTGTTTATCAAGGAAATTTATATATTCTAATTTTTCCATAATACTGTCGCATATACTTTGCAACATTCTTATTGCATTAAATATGTGTTATTGATAATTTTAACATTTCTTACTCTAAGATTTCTAATATCTTTTAAATTATATGTATAAATATACCAATGTTTCATTTTAATTAATTTTTGTATTTAATGAACGAATTACTGTTTTTAATGATTGTATTGTAGGTTCTTCTTTTTCTTCAAGTTTTTCTTCTTTAGATAATCTTTGTATTAAAGGAGTTGATTCATTTATTTATAATGGTTCTGGAAATTCATATACTAAATATCGTCTTCGAAATTCATAGGGTATGAAATTAGTAGGTTCAGAATAAGATAAACTTTGTTTATGATTATATCGATTATTTCTAATGAATTTTTGTTCAGGATTTTGAAGAAACAATTTTGTTGGTGTTTCAAATTTTAATAATGGTTTAAATAATTTATCCATAGAGATCTTTTCATCTGCTTTAAAGATTAAACTGTGATGACTGTTTGTCAGAGCATAATTGATTTTATATGTAATAGTAAATGAATGATTTTTAGATTTCATGAAATTATGTCTTTTTAATTCATATTGTATAGTTATGGATCTACTTAAATCTTTATCTTTTAAATTTAATCCTAGTTAAATATTTATATTTTATTTTATTTTTCACTGAGATAGATTACCTAATCCTTTTGCAATAATACTTTCGTTATTATTAAGTAGTCGATCATCTCGGATTTCTAATTCAATAGGAGTATGAATTCCTTCTATAAATGTACTTTTAAATAGGATTTGAATAGTGCTACAATGTATGTAGGAGATTTTTTGACGTTCTTCTTCTTTCATTTTATGTATTCTTTCAAAAATTTGATGTTTATTAATAATTGGTATAGTGATATTTCCATAAGTTTGTTCAATAGGTATAACTTCTTCTCCTATCATAATTCCATATTTAATTATATTTTTTCGTGATAATTTTTGTTTTATGTGGTCTAAAAAGGATATATCGCAATTATGTTTTCTGTTAGGGATAATTCAGTTTTCCTAATCTGTTTGTTATTAATTATACCATGAAACATATATCATAAGTGTTCTTGTTCTTCGAATGATTCAAACATATTAGTATTAGTTAGGGAAGAAGAAGATGCTAAATTCTCTGACATAAATAAATAGTACCTGATAGGCTTTGTAATAATTAGTAATTGATGATGAACTGATAGGGGTTTCGATCCCTCCAGAGTATTACCTCAAGGATCTTAACAACCATGCAAGCATGGTTGGAGAGGAACGCAAGCGAGATTTACACCAACTGCTCTGTTGCTTCAACTTTTAGTATTCTCAAAGGAGAACACCCTTATTTATAAGAGGGGGTCAAGCTCCTTACAGACCCTAGGGGATAAGATTCTCCGACAGTAGTTACATGTTTTTACAAAAAGAAAAGAATATATTCCTTGACAAGGAATATATTCGATACATAAAGAAAAAGCTAAGGGAATATATTCCCTAATACACACTAATTTACATAAAGTAAAGAAAAGAAAAAGTGATTCTCGACAATGGGAATCAAAGTACAATAATTACATTACATATTTGACATAAAGAAAAATAAAGGAATATATTCTTTGTAAAAGAATATATTCGTTGATAATGGAGTCTTCTGTAGGTAGATTCTTCTTTTTTTCCTGATAGGCTGAGTGGTTTTTATCTTGTTTCCTTTGTCTTTTTGTTGATGACTAATAAGAATTCTTTAATTATTACTGCCTCTGCTACTATGTTTGCTTCGAATCTCAGAACAATGCATACATTCATGTAGATCGTTTCCATTAATGAGACTACATAATTGTTGTTGAATATATTCTGATAATAATTGTAAAGGTTCTCCAAGGCAATAGAACATTTGTTCAAATACCGCAAGGGCTCCCAATTCTTCTGATGAAATAGTATTAACACCATGAGAATATATAAGGAGAGTTGTACTTACATAATTAATCTTGGTTGTACCATCAGAAGTAATTATTTGACGCTGATAAAAAATTTCAGCTAATAATTTTGCTTCCATATATGATGGAATACTGAAATTTTCAAAAGTATCTCTAATCGGATAACCTTGACTAGAAATTCTCATTGTGATAATTGCTAAGGATGGTATGATTACTTCATTGTTTGATTCGCTAAACATAGGGTAAGAGGAATGAATTTGTAAGAAAATTTCTCGTCCTTTGGCAACTCTTTCAAAATAATTTCAAATTACTTGTTTGATCTTGATAGGGAACTCGGCAAAATTCTTCATTGTTGTGGAATAGATAGTATCTATTAAACCATGTTGAAAATATTCGTAAATGGTCATAGGATCTGCTCCGAATAGGAAAATGGCTTTAGGTCCTAGGCCACGAATCTTTGGGTAGAAATTCATGGTAATATGTATGTCTTTGTAGTCTACAATAGTGTCCCAATGTTTCTGGAATTTTTCTAATGTTGATTCTTGAAATTTTTCTTTTTCTTTGGTAGTAGGAATTCGTCCAATAATATTCATTTTTTTTGCTAATAAGTTTGGATCTGCTGATTCTGCTGGACTTTTCTGAGCAATGACTTTATAAGATTCAGATAAAGCCTTCTGAGCTCCTGCTTTAGTCTTATAAGATTTATGTATAACTCTTTTTCCAATGATATACTGAAAAGCTATACTCCAGTCAATGTATATACCTCAGAATGGTCCAGTAAATGTGACATAATACTTTTTTATCATAAAATCTTCATCTTCGTTATCTTGATCTTTTTGTCCATGTTTTAGTTGTTCTACTTTGTCCTTATCTACGATGTCAGACCATGATACTTTATTCATTTGAGTAGTTGTAGCTATAGTGAATACTGATGTTGGTACTGCTGGTTGATAAGACTGTGGTAGTAAGGCTGATAAAGTTTTGATTGAAGCATTAACTGCTTCATGTTCAGATAATAATTTGTCTAATACGACTTGTGCTTCTTGTAGTTGAATTCGAGCTTGCTGTATTTCTAGTTCTTTCTGATAGTGTTGTTCTTGTATAGTTTTGATAGCTGTGTCCATGATGGTTGATAATCTGATAGGTAACTTCAATTGAAATTCTTTGAGCGAAGGCTCTAATTAGGAATGTTGAACCGAAGTTCTAATAGGTCTTTTAGGCTTTGCATTTTTAATATGGCTAATTCCTCCTGAAGCTTTTGTATCTGCTTTTGTATGTTCAGTATTGCTTTCCGTTTTTGCTTCAACTACTATTTTTTAATTCTTAATAGGTTTTCAGCTGCTTCCATTTTCTCAATGAGCATTTAGAAAATCCTTTCGACTGGTCAGACTTTTAATGCTGCGTTGATATGATCTTTTTTACTTTCTGAAGTAAATATAATTATACCATCAATATATGTTAAGCAAATATCTTCTAATCCTTCTAAATTTTGATAAATAAATCTTTGATAAATCAAAGGTGCTTGTTTTAGTCCAAAAGGAAATACAAAACAACGTAATTAATACAAATAAATTCTTAACAGATTATTACTATAAATTCAAAAGAAAAATAAAAGATACAAGTATGAAAAACCAAAATAGATTAACAAAAATTGAACAAGATATTCATAAATTAAAAGAAAAAGTTAATGATAATAAATTTGGAAAATTATTTACGAACACATTTAGGATGAATAATAATCTAGTTGAAAATATAAAACTTATAGAAATTAATATGTTAAATCAAATAAATGATATAGTCAAACAGCTAAATGAAGTCAAGTAACAAAATATAGAAATACAAAGAACATTAAAAGACTTTAATAATTATAAAGAAATTTATAAAGAACTAACATAAGCGAAAAATATCATATTACAATTAATTGATAAATTTAGAAAAAATCCTGAAAAACAAAATCAACAAATAAATCATGGAAAAGACATCAGTGAAATTATTGAAAGCCTACAACAAATAATAATTAAACAAGAAAGAAATAGATATATTACTATTGAAGATTTAGAACATATTAATCTAAATAAAAGATTACGACAGAACATATAGCCCGCGCCCAGTGAATATTGTCTGCTTTGGGCCTCGGCCCGCACGGCTTTAAAACGCGTTCATTGGGGTAGGAAAGCTAGCCACTTATATTTTGCTCTCTTCCCCTACCCCAAGTCAATGTGGGATTACAGACCACATTTTCTTGTGGGGCCTCACAATCACCCCTCCTTTTGGGGGCCCACATCCCCGTGGCCACAACGAGCTGGGTCTAACTCTGATACCATAAGTATAAGAGATAGCCCCCGCCCAGTGAATATTGTCTGCTTTGGCCCTCGACCCGCACAGCTTTAAAACGCGTTCACTGGGGTAGGAGAGCTAGCCACTTATATTTTGCTCTCTTCCTCTTCCTCAAGTCGATGTGGGATTGCAGACCACCCTTTCTTGTGGGGCCTCACATGACGACCACTACATAACTGTATGCAATGCAACACTCTTCAAATGAAGGACAATGGAGATCAATAAACACATAATAGCAAGAAATGATAATATCTACGAAAGCCAAAGTTAAATTTTATATAATTAATGATTTTTTTAATAAATTCTAATAGAGCAACCAAATAGAACTTATATTTTACAATAATGAAGCGAAGGTCAAATACCACGTCAGAAAAATCATCCACCACAAATTTGATTAACAGAACGAGTGATGAGCACAATATTTGGAAAATAAAATAATCAACTAAGATTAAATCAAGTGATAGTTCAAATCAAATGGTATTAAGGTGGGCTGAATATAATCTGATGTAATATGGTGATAGGATACGAAGTTTGATATGTGTATAATAATGAAATATAGATAAGTCACAACTAATAAGAACAAAAATTAAAGCATTATCAAAAATAAAAAATGCATAACTATTAAAATGTTTGGAACAAAAAACTCCCCTTTTCGTCATGATTTTGTCGAACGGATCGTTAGTGTCTATTTGGTTCGTCCAAGTAAAAATACCTTCTTTAACGGTTGTCTTTGTTCTGTCTCTCTCTATATCTCCATTTCTCTCTTCTGTAAAAAGAAATATCAACTGGTCGTCAATGGGGATGTCTCTGTCATTCTAGCACGAGCAAAGAAGAATTGGACCGATCAAGGCTACTGGTTCAAGCAACAAGCCAAGACTCATCCGAGCGTTGGGCTTCTGTTTGCGGCAGGGTCGAGTGAGCGAATAGCTGATCAACAGGGAGACTCAAGGTCAAGTCGCTGAAGGTGACTGCGGCGGTGGTAAAAAGAGTATTGATGCTTCGAGTGCCAAAGGTAACTCTGGCTTGGTGGAGGGTAGCTGTCATGACCCGGAGGCGGGTCGGACAAAAATGCCGGGCCAAACGACACGACCTTCAGAAAGGACCCAATCGCCCAGCCCAAGTCTTGTTAAAATATTGCAGAAGTCTTTTATAAAATATTCAGTCGTAGCCCACTTGTGATGGGTCATGGTCCATATAGTGATCACAAGAGTTAATAATGCGGACATGTAAAATTACACGATCTAAATAATACTGTGCATACGAACCAAGGTCCATAAACTGAATCCAAATTACCATACAAATTTTCTAACGACATACTTACCAAAAAATAAATGTTCAACTAGGAAACAAAATAGAATAAGAAAAAAAGTCTTCAGCCTGAACCCGTGCAAGCCTAGCTACTCTTCTCTTTACCTAGAGTGAAGGGGTCGTTGGGGTGAGTGACTAGCTCAGTAGAAAACTTATATTAAATATTATGTGCATGTAAAATTTGTTTTACTCTTTTTGTAAAAACAATGGGGTTTGGGTAATCATGCACATTTTCAAAATATTTAAATTATTTTTATCTTTTAAGGAAATCCGTCCTCAAAGGCCCCCGACGAGATATCAAAAAACCATGGTTGTATACATAGACAACTATAAGTAAAAATACTTTTGTCGTAATTTTATCGTAAAAACTGTCATTCGAGAAAATGGAGGAACACTCAAGGACTCCTCCAAACAATCACACAAAAAGGTAGTGACTGTTTCCAAGCAGCACCTCATGAGCTTGGAGGAAAACAAATGACGGTGGTCCGAAGACCAGGAGTGTCACTTGGGTTGTTGGCGAGTAAGCTATGCAACAAAACAACCTGTAACATACACCCTGATCAGGTTTAGGGATTCAAAATCCAAGGAAGCGTCATCACTTTCCTAATATCATCTTTCACACAGCACACAATCAACCATCTCCATGCATTAGGAGATGTATCAGGGATAGTCTCATGATACTTTGATACCGAAACCATCCAAAATATCAAGAGGATTCATCAACCCCAAATCAGAATTCAATATATATCATATCATAAAAATGATGTGCATGAAAGTAAACATGTAAAACTCTCGTACATACGTAGTATAAAAACTGCCGTCAGGTTTGTCATATATGGTAATCCAAAAAATACAGTTTTTTGAAAAACAATGAAATAGTCCCTATTGGGTTTTCAAGTGTGGTATCTCACAAAATACTGGTTTTGAAATCATGATGTGATGCAATGAAAATGGTATAGAAATCTCTACCTTTTCAACGCTCTCTTTTGGTAACTGGAGCAAATGTCTCTTTCGGGGATCGTCTCACAATCTCCAAAATCATCTAAGCCTGACAAATGCATCAAACACTAAATTTCTCATCAATAATTTCCAAGAAATAGGTGGAAGGGTCTTGTACTAGGACTAGGAACCCAACAGATGTGTAATTGACCCAATTACACTTGTGTTTGTGCAGCGGGATTGACTCGGAACATTTTTAGGGAAATTTGCCTGATTTCTGGTTGACTAGTGACCGGTCGACCAATTTTGGTCTCGAGTCATTTTGTGGTCGACTGATGATTACCGGTCGATCGACCACTATCCTCGGTGGATCGACCGCTTATTCCCAGTCGATCAATCACTCACTCTCGATCGATCAGTAATTGGCCAATTGACTAGATTCGTCTCCGACGCGTTTTGTCCGATGGAGATACATCGTCTTCTCCATTTTGCACCTCCAATCGATAAATAAACCAACCTAGACTTCAAATATACTACTCTAATCCAGAGGGGTCCCTCAGATTTAACTTTTTAAGCTCAAATCCGAGACCAAAATTTTCAAAAATCAAACCCTAAATTGGAGGAGAAAACTTTACCATTTTGTGAATCGTCTTCACGAAAGTTGTTCACTTCGCCGCCGTGAACGTTTCCCTTCCATCGAAATGTCACAATTCGCCATTAGTCTCCGGCGTCATTCCCTCTCCCGCGGCATGTGTGACGACTCGTCAATTTAAAACTCTTTTTCTTTACTTAAAATTTAGCGGAATAAAATTTTTCTTTTAAATTGAAGAGATTAAATAATCAAAAAGCATTTACTAATTAAAAACTTTATCAGAGTTCAAGCGGAAATTAATTTTACAAACCAAAGGAAACGTTCGAACAACTTAATTAAAACGTTTGTCTTGGAAATCAAACTTAAAGTAAAACAACTTAATTCTTTTTCCTTTGGAGAGCCACGGCCTCACAAGTCTGCTTCGCCGGATAAGTTGCCTCCTCCACGGGGAACGCTTCCTCATCCACTCCCGGACTAATCAACTCGTTAAAATCACCTACACCACAAGTAGACACTGCAAACCTAAAAAGGCTTAGTAAGGAATTGGAAAACAAACAAAGCACAACAAATGCCTCTAACTGCTTATGTTGGAAAGGGATCCACCCAACCGTTCTTTACTCACTGTTACATCTTTCTTACTCGTGGATCGAGTTGAGATATTAGGGCACCCTATAGGCAAATGGGGGGAAACTCGGCATCTAATACCCTTTAGTAGACAAGCTTATCAATCCCATGGACGGGAAGATCTTAAATTGGTTTACCGAGTCTACCGTTTAGATCCGAACCATTTACCCGACCACTAATTCCCTTACATTCATTATTAACCGTTTTAACTCACATTATGAATACCAACCCAATTGTGGTATTTCGTAAGGGTTTCTAAGACCATGAACTCACAACCCTTAGACTCTAACAATCAATCTACATAAGTAACATTCAACATATCACAGAATTAATCTATCCAAACAATCACGGAAACAATCTCTACAAGTCATCATTAAGATTTGAACTACAATCCAATCTATCAAGGAATGAACTATGGCAACAATCACGGCAACGAATATCGAAACCTATGGAAGATAACGATGGAGAGCAACAGTTCAACTAGTACATCCAAAACACTAAGCATTTCACATATCGATAGAAGTCTCTTCTACAACACGGAATTAATCATATCTTAGAACAATTATCATGCTCTGAAGAGAAGCTAGAGTATTAATAAAAACAATGAATAAGACCTGTTTACGTATTATAACACCAACAATAAGATACAAGTTTAATAACGAGTTACCGTGACATGCATGCTATGTAATTTAACAGTGAATACAAAGTATAACAACAGATTAAAACGTGTGTACATGCTTGACAAATTGTCGGTAAATTACAAACTATGTTATAGCAAGATAAACGAACTTATATTCTTCATGTATTGGCGACAATGGCTAACCTACATGCATTGAATTTGACTAAATGTAATGACGAAAACATAACAGCAAGTTAATCTAACATACGTCCGAATCGTTCTATAAACGTTTTGCATGCTTCTTTAATTAGTAGAAACTAACCTTTTACAAGTGAAGAGATAACATCACATACACAATAACCTATGAAAATAATAACTTCATCTCATGCTTCAGATTTCTAATTACAACTTAATACACATTAAAGTTTACTTGTCAAGTTAATCTAGCATATGTGCATCCTAATTAGTTAAACAAATTACAAAATGATAATAAGAGATAAAACAGAGAAATGAAACAGAATACATGCAAGACATACGACATTATTACATGATTTTCACAACTTCTTGAAACTATAAACGTGAAAGCAAGAATCAAAAGGAACAAACTATAACATGCTCGATAAAACTACTTGGCAAGAAAACTAATGAGATTACCACAATTATATAACAATGTTATCAAACTATCCTAACCAGTCCCAAACTCCAAACGGAGTTACATGCAATAAAAGCACAAGAAATTCATATTAATAAATCAAGAATAATCACATATAAAGCTTGCAATAAACGAACCTAAAGACTAACACAACTCTATGATCTACGTAACATTCAATAAATGAGTAATCAAAATCTTCCATTCAACAAAACATACAATTTACTTGTGGGTAGGGCTTTTGGAATGCCAACACACAATTCCTTACCTTATTTGCTTTGGGAAAATCGGAGGTGTGAATTGCTCCAACCAATTTCCAGCACACACTCACAATACTAAATTTTAATGTACAAAACGTAAAACCCACACCTTCAACCATCACTTGATCCACCATGGACATTAATAAGCCCTTATACTAGCTGGAGAGGGTCGGTTTAGCATGGGGTGGGGGATGGCTGTCGCGGAAATAGAGAGAAAATGGGGGAAAGTGGAGAGAAAATGGGGGGAGAAAGTGGAGAGAGACAGTTTAAAAGCAGGTTTCTCGCGAATCTGTGTACTTCCGAACGCCTGAGGACGGATCCTTTGCGTCCTCATTGTCCGCAGTACAGCATTCTTAGACAAAAACCCAAGATTGCGGACGCCATTCACTGTCCGCACCGTCCGCATTGCATCAGAATTGAAGACAGATTCATATCGGACGCTACCATTTAGCGTCCGCCCCATCCGCAAATGTCGTCCGCGACACATCAGAACATTACAAATTCAAATCGGACGCTGCACTTTAGCGTCCTCACCGTCCGTATGTGTCGTCCACGACACTCCAGAGTCTTACAGATTCAAATCAGACGCTATACTTTGGCGTCCGCTGCGTCCACTGCGTCTACAAAAGCACAGTTGACAATGAGGACACCAGAATGTCATCCTCTGCATCCTCAACCCTAAATCCCACTAATTTCCTTAACAAATTCAATCCAAAATTACTCCAATTCATAACCAATCATCACACAACACATAATTGACGTAATTAACCTCAATAAACATCATTTTTCAACTTAAGAAAATTAAATTACAATTTCTTAGAAATTAGGAAAATACGGGGTATTACAGCATGCGTCCTTCTCTCCGCTGAAGGAAGTGAAGAGAAGGGTTCTCTTCACTTCCTTTCTTCTAATATTTCTCTTATTTATTTTAATATATAAAATATATATTAATATATTTTATATACTAATTTAACTCAATCCAACTCTTAATTTTAATTCTGAATTGTTTCAAATGCTAGCCGACAACATCTTTCTAATCAATTTTATTTTCCAATTTCATATCTTTAATTTATTTACCTCTTGGTAATTATTTAATTTTACCAATTTTGACCATTTGACCAAGAATTCACGCGTGGCCTCTACGTGACAAATCGAGTCAATTTTTCAATGACTTGACCGATTATTACACAAAAAATTAACACATGAAATTTATTATTAAAAATTTCACGGGTTTTACACTTGTGCTCTCAGCTTTGCCTTTCCAGATTCAATTGCCGCCATATAACTTGGTAAAGTGAGACTATTTTGCAACCCATTTTTTGTTAGCCAAGGCATGAGTTTAACGGAAGACTTTGGTAATTTAGCGTGACCTAAAAGTTATGGGCCTAGATCCGTATAGTGATCATAAGATAATGGTGCGTAAGATACACAATCCAAAATCTTGTGCGACAAATCCAAATCAATAGTTTTAAGGTTTACAAACCAAGCGGTAATAAATAATCATCACCAAATAATAGTTTCAAACACTCTAGTCGAAACAGAAAATAGGGAATAATCTTTAACTTAGCCGCTCTTGCTTTTACTTGGAATGGGAGGAGGTCGTTTGAGGTGAGTGACTAGCTCAGTAAGGATATAGTGTCAATGCAATGCATGCGAAAACTGGTCTTTCTCATCTTTAGAAAATAGCGTCGTGTTTCTCTTTGACTGAACATGGTTTTAATTCAAAAACTCTTTATCATTTTACAAAAAAGGCCCAAGGCCGTCATTGAGGCTTTTATCAAAAATCCATTGTATACAAAGACAACTCTACCTCGAAAATATTTCATCATCGTTTTCCAATCCTAGTACTCTATCACCTTTTTGTACGTACAAACAATCAATCTTCTCGTAGTAAAAGATTGCACGAGATAGCCTCGTAATGTTTTAATGCCAAAACTACCTAAAACATCAAAAAGATTCATCCTACTAATATACATGCAGAATATCAATCAAAACCATTTACGGAAAATAAACATGAAAAAACATACATATATATAAAAAAATGAACGTGTTATCAAACAGTCCCCGTTGGGTTCTCAGGTGTGGTACCCCACAAAATACTAGTTTTGAAAACATGATGCTATTTGATGCGATACAATGCAAATGGTATAGAAATCCCTACCTTTACGATGTTCTCTCTTGTTGACTGGAGCAACCATCTCCTTAGGAATTGTCTCACAATCTCCGAAATCGTCCAAACCTATATTACAAAGAAAATCCAGGTAATCAATTTTATTTTTCAATTTCCTCTCTTTAATTTATTTACCGCTTGGTAATTATCTAATTTTACCGATTTTGACTATTTGACTAAGAATTCACACATGACCACTACGCGACAAATCGAGTCAGTTTTTCAATGACTTGACCGATTATTACACAAAAAATTATCACGTGAAATTTATTAGTAAAAATTTCACGGGTTTTACGATTGTGCTCTTAGCTTTTCCTTTCCAAATTCAGTTGCCGCAATATAACTTGGTATAGTGGGACTATTTTGCAACCCGTTTTCTGTTAGCCAAGGCATGAGTTTAGTAGAAGACTTTGGTAATTTAGCGTACCCTAAAAGTTATGGGCCTAGGTCCGTATGGTGATCATGAGATAATGGTGCGTAAGATACATAATCCAAAATCTTGTGGAACAAATCCAAATCAACACTTTTAAGGTTTACAAACCAAGTGGTAATAAATAATCATCAACAAATAACAGTTTCAAACACTCTAGTCGAAACAAAAAAAAAAAAAAAAAGGGAATAATCTCTAACTCCAAGTCCTTTAGCCGCTCTTGGCTTTACTTGGAATGGGATGGAGTCATTTGGGGTGAGTGACTAACTCAATAAGGATATAGTGTCAATGCAATGTATGCAAAAACTAGTCTTTCTCATCTTTAGAAAATAGTTTCATGTTTCTCTTTTACCGTACATGGATTTTAATTAAAAAATTCTTTATCATTTTATAAAACAGGCCCAAGGCCGTCAATGAGGCTTTTATGGAAAATCGTTGTAGATAAAGATAACTATACCTCAAAAATATGTTATCATCATTTTCCGATCTGAAAACGTTATCAATGAAAAAGAATAGTCACTCAATGACTCATTTGACACTCATAAGAGAATAGGTAGTCACCCATCAATGTCAACACCTCATGAGGCAGAGGAAATAGAAATGATGGCGATCTAGGGATCCAGCGTGTCACCCGAGTTGCCGACGAGCTAAAGCTTCGAGTTGACACAACCTGTACAATCAAATAAAACGGATAAGGTTGTCGGCGACAGATTACTTCTCAACTAGCTACCATCAGGTTCAAAATTGATGAAGGTTGCCAACTAGCGGAACTATCAGCCGTCACGCCACCCGTCAAATGGAACGGTACTAAGAATAACAAAACTCAGCGTCAATCTTCTCGTAGTAGAAGATTGCACAAGATAGCCTCATAATGTTTTAATGCCAAAAATGCCTAAAGCATCAAAAAAAATTCA
>CM039471.1:6975894-7038587 GCA_022433065.1 Begonia loranthoides
TTCAACCATCGTGGTTTGCGATTAATGATAAGTCAACCACTATGGTATATTTTTTGACAAGTTAACCACTGATGTATGAAAAAATAACAAATCCAACATCGCTGTCACGTTTCCCATTAAAAATGATGGGACAACACAGGGGTGTCCCGGGACAATGCCGTGATTTGAGCTGGAAAATTTTTTTATCACAGATTTGATGGTTTAAACAATTGATTTTGGGCCCGAGAGAGGGGGTTTTAGGGTTTACCTTATAACAAGTGATAGATCTCGGAAAGAAGTTCGATTTGATATTTTTTGGAGCCGATTCCGACATTTGTAGCCAAAGTTATGGTATTTTGAAGTTGAAGAGATTAAAATTTTAAGAAAAACATTGGATTCGTAAAACATATACGTAGAGACTTTGTTTTTCATGCATAGCTACTTCAAAGTCCGCAGCGGTTCTTGATTTTTAGTGTTTCATGGCTACTTCAAAGTCCTTATGTATATGTTTTTCGAATCCAATATTTTTATTAGATTTTTTATATCTTCAACTTCAAACGACCATAACTTTGGCTACAGGTGTCAGAATTGGCTGTAGAAGGTACCAAACTGAAGCTTTCTTAGAGATCTACAACTCATTATTAGGTTTACCCCATGACCCTCCTTTCTTGACCCCCAAACCAATCGTTTAAGTCCTCAAATTTGTGATAAAAAATTTTTTCAGCTCAAATTGCGGTGTTGTCCCAGGACACCCCTGCGGTGTCCCAGGACGCCCCTGTGGTGTCCTGTCATTTTTAACGGAAAATATAACAACAATATTAAATTTATCATTTTTTCATACATCAGTGGTTAACTTATTAAAAAATATACTATAGTAATTAACTTGTCATTAATAGTAATAAAATGCCTTATTTGTCCATTTTCCTAATTTTTATTTGAATAGACACTACTACTATTGACGAAAGAGACGTCCCAATTGCCCACCGACCATAGAGGTGGCTAACGAGCCGAGCCGAGCCGGCCGAGCTTGAAAAAGTCTGGCTCGTCGAGCCTGCCGAGCTTAACGAGCCGAGCCTAACGAGCCTGCCGAGCCTAACGAGCCGAGCTTAACGAGCCGAGCCTAACGAGCCTGCCGAGCCTAACGAGCCTGCCGAGCCTAACGAGCCGAGCCTTAATGAGCCGAGCGAGCCTAACGAGCCTTAACGAGCCGAGCCTAACGAGCCAAATATACATAAATAATAATATCTTATATAATGTTTCGTAATTGATAAATACTATTGTTGCATACTATTGCATACTATTGTTACATACTATTGTTTCGTAATTGGTGTGCGGTATCATTTATTATTATAATAATTTATTATAATGTAAAAATACTATAATTAATAATTTAATTGAATAAATATTTTTATTGAATTGAATAAATATTTTTATTACAATTTCAAAATGAAAATGAAAATTACAATTTCAAATATAAATTACAATTTCAAATCACAACTTACAAGATAAAGAAAATATATGAAAATGAAAATTACAATTTCAAATTTAAATAAAAATTTAGTCTTCGACATCTAAATTTTTGAATTCTTCAACTATGTCATCTTCTCGTTGTTGATCTCTTGTCACAGCGTCGTTCCAATCCTTCATGCAAATGAGTGCCTCAACGATTTCTGGTGCAAGTCTTCCTCGTTTATCATCGTACACACGTCCACCTGCACTAAAAGCAGACTCCGATGCTACTGTAGAGACCGGAGGTGTTAGTAGATCACGTGCCATTCTAGAAAGAATAGGAAATGAAATAGAGTTGACTTTCCACCAAGCCAAAATATCAAAATCCTCGGGGCAAGAAATGTTATGGTAGGTGTTAAGATAAATATCGAGTTCATTTCTTTGTGAATTATAAAAATGAACATTGCTATCTATTTGCTTAAATATATCATACATAAAATCTTGTGGATCTCCACCACAAGCACCACTACTAGAACTAGCATGCATATCATATGACGGAATTGAACGATTATTAGAATATTTAATTTCATAAGAAGAAAATAAATTATCAATTTCATTTCTTAATTGAGCACCATTAATTGAAGAAGAAATAGCTAAATTAGAAGAAATTCTATCAAGCATTATACGCACTCCATCTAATTTAAATCTAGGATGCATTATGCATGCAAAACAAAAAATATGAGGTATGTTAAGCCAATATTTTTTAAATTTTTTTTCCATTTTTTCAATTAATGCACAAAATTCGTTTCTTTGTTTAAATATTTGAAAAGTACCCGTTAATTTTATAAAAATTGGGAGAACAAGATGAGTAGTGGGATAATAAATTCCCGAACATTTATTTGTAGCTTCATAAAATGGTTTTAAAAAATCAAGAAATAAATTAGCAATATCGCAACTATTATGACCAAGAGTAATACATTTTGTTTTTTCACTAATATAAGCACAAATAACTAACCAATATGGCTTAGCATTTTCTAACATTAAATAAGTCGAATTCCACCTTGTATCTACATCGGTTTTTAATTTTCTTGGTTTAAGTTGAGCAATTTTACAATATTCTTTATATTCTTGTTGTCGCGTATTAGATGAAGTAATAAAAGAAATTGCAGATCGAATAGATTCAATATGTAGCGAAATATGTGACATGCCATCTCGAACAACTAAATTTAAAATATGACAAACACATCTCATATGAAAAAGAGTATTATGAGCCGTATCTAATTGAAATAACCTTTTAAATTCAAAAATTGCAACATCGTTAGCAGCAGCATTATCTAGCGTAATACTAAAAATTCTATCTCTAATAGCATATTCTTGCAAAATTCCAACAATATATCTATAAATGGTAACGCCACTATGTGGATATTCACAACTACGAAATCCTAATATTCTTTTATTTAATTGCCAAGAGTCATCAATAAAATGAGAAGTTACGATAATATATCCTAAAGCATTAGGTGCACTCCATAAATCAGAAGTAATACAAATAGACATAGACGGAGCATTTGAAAAAAACTCAATTAATTCATTTTTCATATGATTATACATTTTAATAATATCACTTCGCGTCGTACTTCTAGGGACTCGTCTAAAACTAGGATTAATATACTCTTTCATAAAATTTTCAAATAACTCGCTATCAAACATAGATAAAGGTGCTTCAGATTGTGTTATATATTTTGCTACTCCTTCTCTCATTTTATTATGTGAATACATAAAATTGCCACTGCCACTAGCATTTATGAGTGTTTGTGTAGGGTCTTTCACTTGCTTGTTAGCGTGACATTTTTCATAATGTCTACCAAGTGTGCTAGTAGAACTACCGGATACGTATGCATAATGTTTAATACAATATTTACATTGTGCTCTACTTTCTATTTTTCCACCAATTTTAATATCTTTTATTTCAAAATTATTCCATACCTCCGATGTTTTACTTCTTTTTTTTCTAGGTGACGATGTGGATGCATGTGCCGATGATTGATCAATTGCAATTGTGAAATTATCTTCCCTAATTTCTTCAATATCATCGTTAGTGTCATTAAAAGTGTCAATCAAAAAATCACGAGGATCCATAATTAAAAAAATTGACTACTACGAAACAATTAATAAATAAAATGATACCGCACACCAATTACGCAACAATAGTATGCAATTGTTGTGAATTGTGATCACCTCCTCCCCGAATACGAGTCCTACAAAAATTGCAAAAAAAAAAAATTAGTTGTTTTGTAATACACATTAAATTAAAAAAATTAAAATTATAAAAATAAAATATACCTTTGAAATTGGGAGAATGATGGAGAGATTAAGCAATTGAGAAGAAGATATTGAGAGAAAAAGAGAAGAATTTGTGAAAAGATTGAGAGAATGTGAGAAAGTTGGGATGAAAAATTTGAGAGATAATGAGGAGTATATATAGAAAAATTTTTTTCAACCGTTAAATTTTTCAACCGTTGCCAACGGTCCGTTGGCATTTGGCAGTGACTCACTGCCAGTGAGGGGGCTCGCCACAGGGAGGGAGCTCACCTCCAGACTCCAGTGCGCTCCAGGCAACGGTCTAGAGACCGTTGCCAATGCCATCGCCCCTCGCCTGCTCGCCAACGGTCTGAGACCGTTGCAAGAAACGGTCTGAAGACCGTTGCTTCTCTGTGAGATTTCTCACAGAGAAGCGGCGAAGGCTTCTCTGTGAGAAATCTCACAGAGAAGCGGCGAAGGCTCTGTCGCGACGTCGGGACAGAGAAGCGGCGAAGGACAGAGTCGCGACGTCGGGAGTTCGCGACGTCAGGAGTTCGCGACGTTGCGAGTTCGCGAAGGCTTCTCTGCGTCGGGAGTTCGCGTAGGCTTCTCTGCGTCGGGAGTTCGCGACGTCGGGACAGAGTCGGCGAGCTCTGTCTTGCCGGCGATCGCCATTGACGCAGTCCTCGTCGTCCTCGTCGTCCCGACTCTGTCCTCGTCGTCGCGAGCCCGGTCCTTCACGCGAGCTCTGTCCCCGTCGTCGCGAGCTCCGTCCCCGTCGTCGCGACTCATCAGCTCAGGCCAGAGGGATCCCGTCTCCCCGTCGTCGTGGGATCCCGTCTCCCCGAGTCGTGAGCTCGGGCTCACAGTGAACATCTGGCGGGCTGGCTCGCCTGCTGGCTAGCCGGGCCAGCCCGCCAAGCTCGCGAGCCAGCCCGCCAGGCAGGCTCGCGAGCCAGGCTCGCCGAGCTCGCGAGCCCGGGTGCTCGGACTCGGCTCGGCCCGTCTACCGGGCCCGAGCTGAGCCCGCTCGGTACTGTAGCGATCCGAGCCGAGCTCGGATCGCTACAGTACCGAGCCGCGCCAGCCCGCCCATTAGACACCACTAACCGACCATGCTTTGTACTCTTAACACGCGAAGACGATGATTTTGGAGAATGGCTAGCCAGAAAACTACGGTTTAGAGCGAAGACACAGTGAGAGTAAAAACCTGTAGAGACAGAAAGAGTCGGCAGAAAGTATGAAAATAGAGGAGGGGGGTTGCACCAGGTCCTTGAGCGTGGGACCTTGCAGCTTTCGAACCCAATCTTTTAACTTCTCTCAACCCTTTAACAAGCTTTGCTGCTTCTTTTCCTTTTGTTACAGACCCATCTCTATCATCCTTGGTCACCTTAATGGTCCGCATGTGGCTGGATTAATCTTCTGGGCCACCTTGTTTTTTTATTGCTTTCTTTTCTAGGTGGTCGTTTAGATTGTGTATGCGAGAATTGCGGTCTGTATTGTGATTAGATTCAGTTTTCAGAGCTCTATCAGCTCTAGAAATCCTGAAAGTTTTTAGTTGAAGATAGCTTCTAGTTGAAGATGGAAGGAGGAGGCGCTCAAGCAAAAGCCCAGGAGCCTCAGCCACACCCACCAAAAGAACAGCTACCCAACATTCCTTACTGCATAGTGAGCCCTCCACCATGGCGTAAGCATCTCCTTCTCTGTATTTTCTTCTCATCTTTTAAATGAACCTCAAGTCCTTTCTGATTTCTATTGCGGTATTTGATTTTCCTTTGTGGGTCATAGTTCTTTATGCGATTCTTACTCAATCTAATGAAATGCTTTTTTGGCTTTGGTACTAATATATTATTGTTTTTCAATTTGTTTTTATATCAGGTGGGTGACTCATTTTTCTTTTATAAAAAAGTGCGGATTCCATTTCACTAGTTTTGAAATGGGGATAAACGTGTCTTTCCCTTTGAATGGAATATAAATCTCTTTCAGTGTTATCCTGTGAAGATACTTCAAAGAATTATCTAGGAATCTTTGGATCTGGTTGTTTAAACTATGTTTAATGATTTGGCGTTGGTAAGCTAGACTTTATTCTTTCTTTAATCCAATACACCCCCCTCTCTCTTTCTCTATGTTGACTTACTGTCTCAAGTCTAGTTTTTTGGCCAAGTTATTTCTGTTTCTAATCTATATAATCTTCTCTTCTTCTGAACTTAACAGCATCTGTTGTGGAAATGTTGCATGGCTATTATAATTCTTTTTGGCCATCGAAACTGCATGAGGAAAAATATTGCATTATAACTGAAGTTTCAAGAATGGCACTACTATACATGTCTTTATCAGCGAGTTATCCGCTGTAAAAGCTTAAGCCAAAGTAAAAAAGAACCTTAACTGCTTAAATTAACTGGTATAAAAGGGCAACCAAAGTTGTTCAATCATTCCTGCTGGATTTATTTTAAGCAATCCGCTACTGTTCAAGCAGAGCAAAGCAGGTAAACTAAATTGGATTATTGATATGATTCGCTAATGATTTTTGGAACTTCTAATGCAGCTGAAGCAGTGCTTCTCGGTTTCCAACATTATCTTGTGATACTTGGGACAACAGTTCTCATTCCAACTTATCTTGTTCCTCAAATGGGAGGTGGAAATGTAAGAACAAAGAGTCAATCAAATAGTTCTACTTGTGTCAATTAGCGTGATTCTTTCCAAACTTGTTATATAAATGATATTTATGATTTCTGTAGGAAGAGAAGGCTAAGGTTATACAAACTCTTCTCTTTGTTACTGGTTTGAACACACTGCTACAATCAGTTTTCGGAACCAGATTGCCTGCAGTAATTGGAGGGTCATATACCTTTGTCCCAGTAACAATTTCAATCATCGTTTCTAGTCGATTCATTAATATCGAAGAACCTGAAGAGGTTTTATGATTTGAACCTATTCTACTATTTCTGGTTTTTATGCAGCGAAAATTGAGCTCCTAATATATTGATAACTTAATGTGAAAGCATATTATCCGATTGGTGATTTTAATTTTTTTTAACTTTAATGTGTATTCAGAAATTTAAGAGCATAATGCGAGCAATCCAGGGAGCTTTTATTGTTGCATCCACACTGCAGATTATCATAGGCTTTATTGGTATTTGGCGGCATGTTGCAAGGTTGGTTGGGCTATGAGGAAAGAACTAAGCAAAGGAAAAAGTCAAATAATTTGAGAGTTTTCTTTTTCTTTCTTTTCAAATTGTAATATGATAACAAACTTAGTTGTCTTTTTTAATCGTATGAGTTTCTGTTAAGTCGGCTTTTTCTCGTTAACTAATCTACTTTTTAGGTTCCTGAGTCCACTAGCAGCAGTTCCTCTGGTTTCTCTAACTGGTTTTGGACTTTATGAGTTAGGTTTTCCTGGGGTAAGTCTACTTTCTGCCAATCAATTTTTGAGATCATACCCTTCAAATTATTCTATCAGCATTTAGACTATACTACACGATTTGTTTGTTTAAGGTTGCCAAATGTGTCGAGATTGGTCTGCCAGAGCTCATCATTGTAGTGTTCATTTCACAGGTAATGCATTCAAGCTTCGCTAAGGCTTTTTTTTTTTTATATGAATTGAGTACAGGAAGGTATTTCTTTGGGCACGGTTTGAGAATCGTTCTCTACTGTTTTCTGTCTAATAACATATGAAAAATCGAAACACTTGAAATAATGTAACTTCTCATATTTTTGAAAAATGTTTGCAAACACAAACACAAATCTTAAAAACAGTTGGTTTTTGTTTGGAAAATAACACAATCAATGAAAAGAGCATACTGGCAAATTTTCTCCACTCTTTAATCCTGTAGAGTAGTTATTCATCAGTTGATTTTCTTTAAACAAGTGCTGGTTTTCTTGCAGTATATGCCTCATGTAATTAAATCAGGGAAAAACTTCTTTGATCGTTATGCTGTCCTTGTTGCGGTGGCTGTCGTGTGGATTTATGCCCACCTACTTACTGTGGGCGGAGCCTATAAAAACGCACCTCATATCACCCAAGCAACTTGTCGCACAGATCAAGCTGGACTCATCGACGCTTCTCCTTGGTATATTTTTCTCCTTAAACATTAGTTTCTTTTAATATGCTGTTAAGAACATATTTTACATAATACTAAAATCACACAAATACAGAGAAGAGTGTGTTAAACACTTTCTATTATTACAACCAAACACTGCACAACAACCAAACACTCTCCTTGCTATTTTTTTCCTCCCTTTTCTACCTTTCAGTTACGGCTAAATAGCCATAACTGTCAAAGGATAGTTATTCTTCTATTTAATTTATTTTACATATTATTATCCTACTCTTATTTCCTTATAGAATAAGTAAATCTTACAAGAAGTTTATCATATACTTCCTCATAATTCCACAAATACAACCTTTAAGAAAAGGGTAAAGTGCAATTTAACATCTAACGTTATGAAGTATTTATAAATTAAACCTTAAAATATTTTTTTTAATAAATAGCATTTCTATCTTTCAGCTATTAATAATTTGGACCTTGAAGTGAATTTATTTGTCAAATTTAGCACATGAATATCACATATTTCATTTAATCAGATGTCTTAACTCAATTTTTTACCCCTATGGCTATTTGTAACGTGATTTTGTACAATTTTGATCTCTCGACAGAATTCAAAATTGTCAAAAAGGATATCAATAGTGTTCAAAATGGAGACAGAAATCATTGACATGTTAAAAAGCAGGTTAAAACATATGATTAAATGGAAAACGTAGCATATACATGCTGAATTTAATCAATAAATTGATGACAAAAAAAATCTAAAATCTCATATGTAAATAATCCTAAACGTTAGGATCTAAATTGCATTTTACATTTTAGAAAAGTTGTTCTTAGCAAATCTCTTATAGTAAATTTTATTTTCTTTCTCATTTGGCAACATATTTTAACTGATGATGTTTTTATAGTTTTTGCTATGATATTTGTATATAGGATAAGAGTTCCTTATCCTTTTCAATGGGGAAACCCTACCTTTAATGCCGGTGAAGTGTTTGCTGTGATGATGACTTCCTTTGTCGCTCTTGTAGAGGTTTACTTTTTCTTATTTCGTTCTTTTTCCTTTGTCGCTTTTATGCTAAGAACAAAATGCATCATAATCAGCTTGTATTTCTCTTATTCTTCTTTAAAAGAAGTGCACGATATCTTAGTTTAGCAAGTACACGTATTGTTATTTCATTCAATTCTTTGAGCTCTACTCTCAATTAATGTTATTGTCTAGTAATAATCGATATTCAATTGTAACTATATTAATTGATTCTCCAAAGTTTAATTATTTCCCATATTATATATTTATGTAAGCAGTCGTCTGGTGCTTTTATTGCCGTATCGAGGTATTCCAGTGCCACTCATTTGCCCCCGTCAATTCTGAGTCGTGGAGTCGGTTGGCAGGTAATTCATACCAACTTATCTCTCTCTCCCTCTCTCTCTCTCTCTCTCTCTCTGCAGCATTACTGATGTAATGTAAAATAGCAAAATGAAAAAGAACAGATGTTGTTCAAGAAATTGATATTTATTCATCAAAAGTGGGAAATGATTAAAAATGCTCAATACCGAATGAATGACACATTAGCTATTGAAGATACACTATGTCTGTAATTGACCTGGAGAGCCTTCTTGAAAGCTCATTCATCCCAACTAATTCTAAGTCCTCCTTCGTTTAGGGAATTGGAATTCTGATTTCTGGATTTTTTGGAACTCTGAGTGGATCCTCGGTGTCTATGTAAGACCCGTAAAAAATGCATCTTCCTCAGTTGAGAAATTTACGTTCTTTTTAAGTACGAGAGATATTAAGGACTTTTCGTGGTTTATACGCAGTGAAAATGCTGGTCTCTTGGGTTTATCACGTGTCAGCAGTCGAAGGGTTGTGCAAATTGCAGCTGGATTCATGATTTTCTTCTCCATTCTTGGTAAGATTTTGACTTGTCTAATATAAAAGCTTGGATTTTGTTTCGTTATGCATAATAACTTGCCCTATTTGGCAGGAAAATTTGGAGCAGTCTTTGCCTCTATTCCACCTTCCATTATTGCTGCTCTGTATTGTGTGTTATTTGCTTACGTCGGTATGAAATTTGAACATTTTGTCAAACAATTGTCTTAACTACAATCCATTATTGTTGAATGAATTTTTCTCCTTGTAGGAGCGGGAGGCCTTAACTTTCTTCAGTTCTGCAACCTCAATAGCTTCAGATCAAAGTTTATACTAGGCTTCTCCATCTTCCTCGGCTTGTCGGTCCCCCAATACTTCTCTGAGTACCTCTTGGTGAAAGGATATGGTCCAGTCCACACCAAAGCTAGATGGGTATGATTGAACTAACTTCTAACTTGTTACTTAAAGTACAGTTACTCAATTTCAAAATAAACGAGTTATTCCGGGACGATCCACAGTCGAAGTAAATCAATGATAGAAAACTAAATAATATCCGACCAATCGTAACATGTCATATGAAACTCAATAAGTAATTGTGTTATTTTATTTTTATCTGCCCGTATTCAATGTAATTCTACTGTCAACAATGGCGTCTGTTTCTTCCATTTTCGAATCTGTTCAATAATGATCCCATGCGATGAACATGACATCATCGACTATATATGATATGACAAAAGGTCGACCTTACTCTTGTTCTTTTTTTTTTTTTTATTGGTTCTCTGCTCAGTTCAACGATATGGTTAACATCCCGTTTTCGTCGAAAGCATTTGTGGGTGGTGTTGTGGCTTATTATCTCGACAACATGATACGTAAGAAGGGGATCAGGAATGACAGGGGGAAACAATGGTGGGACAAGTTCAGAACGTTCGAGGGCGATAGCAGGAGCGTGGAGTTCTATTCTCTGCCCTATAATTTGAACAAGTTTTTCCCAGCTGCCTGATTTGTGAAGAATCAAAGGTTATCTACTGTTGTCTCTCTGACTCTTTATCCGCTCTGTAAGATGGTTCCCCTTGTTGAATCATTGATTGTATTGATCATAAAAACTGAACCCAATGGATGGTCATAATCTGTATTTGGAAATATGAATGTATAATCTATAAGAATCAATCACAACATTGGTCTTTTTTCTTAGGTGCTTGTTTAATTGTAATTTGACGATTAATATATGTTAAATGGCTAATTATGGATTAGTTGTTAGATTAATATTTTAATTTTACATTATATTCTTATCATTTATTAATAAATACTAGAAAAATGTGCAGACCAGCCAAAAAAATTAAACATAAATGATATTTCAAAATATTAAATTATAATGCATTGCCCAATTAAAAATAATTCAAATAATTAATATTAATATTAAGAGAGTAGATTTCACAGGACAGAAAATCCGACAAGAGTGTTGACTATTAACCACAACCAAGCATGCCATGATGACACCTGTTGTAGTCCCGATCTTGCAATCATTGATATTCGAGATTCGAGATTTCGTTATAATAAGATAATGATAATAGAATTTTAAAATACCGTATTGATATGTCATGTCAAGTGGTGAGATATACTCGCATACATTTAATTGACTTTTTGTGAGATTTGAAGATGTCACCAATTTCAGTTACAGTTTCACGTTAGAGTGGTATCGTCAAAGGCAGAACCAAGAGAAAAGGTAAACCTCTACGGCGATATGGCGAAACTTCTACAGTGGGGTTACACATTGAGTGTGTTTGAGAGTATAAATTCTAGTGAGGGGTCTTCAGAATATTCACATGCAGTTCATTGTGACATCTCTGATAATCCGGTGTATCATGGAGAAGATGTGATTTCTCTCCGAGTGTGTCTCTCAAGTTTAAGCGGGGCTTAAACTTAATCAGTATCAGCTATTGAGTTGGTCTAGCAGGGGCCTTTGTGGGAGAGGAAGATTTAAAAATTTAAAAATTGGTTACTTGTATCAGAATTCGTTTCGATAAGGAGATTGTCAGAATTCAGGGTTTTGAATTCGTTTTGTTGATCCGGGCTGACGAGTGCGTGCTATGGATCTCTTTCATAGAATTCATGTCAAGTTGGAAGATTGTTAAATTTTAGTGTGACCCAAATTCTATTAGATCGAACCGGTGGGCCCACATTGTAGATTTTAGTTAGGGTTTTGTTTTTTGTAAATTGATGTAAGTTAAAATCGCTAAATTTACGGTTGTATTTTGATCTTCATAGTAGACTATTTTTCTGCCCGTAATTTTTTTCCTGTAAGGATTTTTCAATGCAAATGTGGTGCCTCACGTTCGTATTTTCTTTTGTTCTATCTCTCACAACCTTAATGGTTCACATGTGGGTGGATCAATCTTCAGGGCCACCTTGTTTGTTATTATTATTTTTTTTGTTGTTTTCTTCACTAGATTGATTGTATTATTCTCTGCCCTTTCGTTTGAACAAGTTTTTCCCATCTGTCTGATCTCTTAAGAATCAAAGGTTCTCTACTGTTGTCCCTCTGACTCTTTATCAGCTCTGTAATATGGTTCGGTTCCCCTTAGAAGTTGAATAATTGATTGTATTGATCATAAACACTGAATCCAGTGGATGGTCATAATCTGTATTTGGAAATATGAGTGCATAATTTATAAGTATCAATGACAAGATTGGTCTTTTATCTTAGGTGCTTGTTTTATTGTAATTTGACGATGAATATAAGTTAAATGGCTAATTATAGATTAGTTTTAGATTAATATTTTAATTTTACATTATATTCTTATCATTTATTAATAAATTAATTATAATAAATACTGGAATAATGTACAGACCAACCAAAAAATTAAACATAAATGATATTTCGAAATATAAAATTATAATGCATATGTAGTATTGCCCAATTAAAAATAATTCAAATAATTAATATTATCGTGGCCACCTGTCGTGGTCCCGATCTTGCAATCATCGCACAAATTCAAGTAGTGGTTTCATATGTACTAATTTAGGTTTCAATAATTAAAAATTTTGTTAATAAAAATTTTAAAATATTGAAAGAAATATTAAAATTTTAAAAAAAATGATAATGTATAATTTGCTATGCCATTCTTATTATACTTTAATTTTATGCTAAAATTACAATAATTGAAGTAATATTACTATGAAATCAATGTCGAAAGCCCATAAATATTGAACAAAAAAACCGAGAGTGTCCCACTACGGACACTTCTAGAAATCCGACTCCTCACCAGGAAGCTCCGACATTGTTTTCTCTTTGTTGAAAACAATTTTCAATTCTCATCACCATCTTCTTTTCTTATCTCTCTTCTTCCTAGTTCGTCATCGACGTGCACGTTTAGTTCTCATTACCAATTATTCACTTTTCACAGCAGAAAGTAATATTTTCTAAGTTCTATATCAAAAATTGACTTTTTACAGTGGAAAAAATAATGTTTCGCAGTGGAAAGACAATTTTACTCGACAGAAAGAAAATATTTTTTAACATAAAAATGTAAACAATATTTATTACGTTCATTTTTCATAATTATAATATTTTATTTATTAGTAAAAATTATTTAGTGGTTGATTTATCAATAATTCTATAATTAAGTGATTGTTTTGTTAATTTAACTCTGTTTAATCATCTTCAAATCAAAACAACTAGATTGAGCAAGTAATTTTTATTTCCAGTCTTAAATTTGCATCTTCGTTTTTGAAAATGTGAAATTTTATTTGCGTAGACAGTACTCTATTATTGACGAAAGAGACGTCCCAATTGCCCACCCACCACACTCTGTACGCTTAACACGTAAAGATGATGATTTTGGAGAATGGCTAGCCAGAAAATTACGGTTTAGAGTGAAGACAAAGTGAGAGTAAAAACCTGTAGAGACAGAAAGAGTCGGCAGAAAGTATGACAATAGAGGAGGGGCTTGCACCAAGTCCTTGAGCGTGGGATTTTGTAGCTTTCGAACCCAATCTTTTAACTTCTACTGTGCCAAACAGGTGGGCCAGCATTTTAGATCTAAGATTTTATTTTTTCTATAACTTAATATAAGGTAGAGTAGATAAACTCGCGGTTGTATTTTGATTTTTATAGTAGATTATTTTTCTGCTCGTAGTTTTTTCCCTGTAAGGATTTTGCCATGTAAATCTGGTGTCTCACGTCGTATTTTCTTTTTTTGGTTATCGTTTGATCTCTCACAAATGGTATAAGAGTTTTGGTTTATGGAGTTCGTGTTTCTAAGTGTGGTGAAACAAATTCACTCCGATCGGTCCTCATCAAACAAGATTTGTGTAAGTTTTGAGAAAATTACAATTTGTGGGAAAAAGAAAAGAAAAAAAAAAAAGAACAGGGAAGTTGTCCCCTTGCCATTCGTCTTAGTCATGAGATTTGTTCTCTCTATCGTATAGTCGCCGTCAGAAACAATTGCCTCGCTTTTCATTTCCGTTTAAAGTTTTCCAGAGCAGTTGTCTCCGAACAACAAGTTCGTCATTGGAGGGTTTTATATTTATTGTCAGTCATCATAGATCATCAACATTATGTTCTTCATTCTCGCTGTCAAGCCATTTCGATTGGAGCTGTTGCAAGAGTATCCTTTGTAAAATTAGATTGTTGTCAAAGATAAAATTTTTTCAAAATCATTGAAATTTTCGAAAGATTTTTGGAAGATTAAATTTGATGGATTTATAGCAGATTTGGAATCGTATGAATATCTCAATTATGGAGATTTTTTTCTGTTGAAATTCAAATAATATTTGAATTTTGTAATTTTTGCAATTATTCTGGCGATTAGATTTGATTTAATTTTGGAGATAATTTGTTATGGTAAAATATTTGAATTTTGGGGATATCTTTCAGATTCTTGTGATATTCATGATTTTCCTCTTCAATATTATAGGGTGAATATTTTATTGAAGTCAGTCATCTTTGGGTCGGATATTTTGTTAAAGATTATGTTTCTGGGGCGATGATATCCTTGGAATAGATCTTCCACTTTTGAATTGAGATTCGAGATTTCGTTATAGTAAGATAACGAGAGTAGAATTTTAAAGAATTTTGAAAGACGGTATTGATATGGTATGTCAAGTGGCGAGATATACTCGCATAGATTTGATTGACTTTTTGTGGGATTTGAAGATGTCACCAATTTCAGTTACAGTTTCACGTCAGAGTGGTATCGTCAAAGGTATAACCAAGAGAAAAGGTAAACCTCTACGGCGATATGGTGAAACTTCTACAGTGGGGTTACACATTGAGTGTGTTCGAGAGTATAAATTCTAGTGAGGGGTCTTCAGCATATTCACATGCAGTTCGTTGTGATATCTCTGATAATCCGGTGGTATTATGGAGAAGATGTGATTTCTCTTCGAGTGTGTCTCTCAAGTTTAAGCGGGGCTTAAATTTAATTAGTACCAGATATTGAGTTGGCCTAACATGGGCCTTTGTGGGAGAGGAAGATTTAAAAATTGGTTACTTGCATCAAAATTCGTTTCAAGAAGGAGATTGTCAGAATTTAGGGTCTTGAATTCGTTTTGTTGAGCCGGGCTGACGAGCGCTTGCTATGGATCTCTTTCATAGAATTCATGTTAAGGTGGAGATTGTTAGACGTCAGTGTGACCCGAATTCTATTAGGTCGAACCGGTGGGCTCACATTGTAGATTTCAGTTAGGATTTTGTTTTTTCTATAAATTGATGTAAGTTAAAGTCGCTAAATTTACGGTTGTATTTTGATCTTCATAGTAGATTATTTTTCTGCCCATAATTTTTTTCCTGTAAGGAGTTTTCAATGCAAATGTGGTGTCTCACGTTGGTATTTTCTTTTGTTCTATCTCTCACAACCTTAATGGTTCACATGTGGGTGGATCAATCTTCGGGGCCACCTTGTTTGTTATTTGTTTTTTTGTTGTTTTCTTCACTAGGTGGTCGTTTAGATTGTTTATGCGAGAATTGCAGTCTGTATTGTAGTTAGATTCAGTTTTCAGATAGCTTCTAGTTGAAGATGGCAGGAGAAGGCGCTCAAGCAAAAGCCCAGGAGCCTCAGCCACACCCACCAACAGAACAGCTATCCAACATTACTTGCTGCATATCGAGGCATGAGCCTCAGCCACACCCACCACCCAACCTTGCTTACGGCATGTTGGACTCTCCACCATGGCGTAAGCATCTCCTTCTCCAACATTGCTTTGAAATCATGGGGATAAACGTGTCTTTCCCTTTGAATGGAATATAAATCTCTTTCAGTGTTATCCTGTGAACATACTTTAAAGAATTATCTAGGAATCTTTTGATTCTCGTTGTTTAAGCTAGACTTTATTCTTTCTTTAATCCAATACCTCTCTCTCTCTCTCTCTATGTTGACTTAATATCTCAAGTCTAGTTTTTTGGCCAAGTTATTTCTGTTTCTAATCTATATAATCTTCTCTTCTTCTGAACTTACCAGCATCTGTTGTGGAAATATTGCATGGCTATCATTATTCTCTAAACTGCATGAGGAAACTCAAGTTTCAAGAATGGCACTAGTACACTTGTGTTTACAGTTTTTAGTGGCTGATTTTTAGTTGGGTTATCCAACTTTAGGATTATATATTTTTTTATATATTGATGATTAAGTTGTAAAATTTATTTTACTTTAATTTTTAGATTAATGATTTTTTTTTTTTTGATTTTTTTTTGTTAAGATTTTTCATGTAAATATTAGTATTTCTGTTTCTATAATTTTTTTTTATTTTTTGTTTGATTTTCAATTATTGGTTATATCAATTTTTTAACAATTAATATAAGAGCGAAATTAGAGTTTCAGTAACTCAACAAAATTGAAGTTTGCATTTATGAGTGAAAATTGCAATTTGGAGAAAAAGAAATTAAAAAAAAAGTAAAGGAAAAATGATTTTTCCTTCGTGGGTTATCTTCTTAAAACAGAGAAGACTCACTGTGTTGCGTCGTTGCCATCTTCCGAGAGAGAAGCTTTCGCGATTCCATGAGAATCAGGAGAATCCGTCCAGCGAAGAAGAAGACGCCGTCCGACCGACACCGCCAGAAGCTACCCGCCGCCACTGCCGAACTCACCGTCGCCGTCTCCTGCCTGTCGGTCGAGCCGTCGAGCGAAGAACAGAGAGAGAACTCTGTTCATCCGTCATCCGTTGCTGTCCGTCGCGGACTGTCATCTCCGTTCAGAGCTCCGTCCGCCGATCGGTCAAGCCATCGCCGAACAGCTCTCTGCCTCGCAGCTGTCCAAAGCCCAAATTTTTTGCCCATTTTCGGACCTGCCAAGTCATCGATCTTCACCGTCGACCGTGAAGGGAATCACCGATTTTATCCTTTCTGCACAGACGCTGAATGTCCTCCTCTAATGAGAACAGAGTCCTAGACCGAGATACTCACCTGTCTTCGACGTTGTAGCTCGTTTTGGATTCGCAAGAATTGGTTTGCTGTGTGAATTGTTTGAGTTTTGCAGGTTAATTTTGGCTTTGGGATTTATCTGAATATTTTAGTGGTTTATTCTACAATATTTGGGGTTTTTTGAATTTTTGGAGCGGATAATTTTGAATACAGAAATTGTGAGGAAATTTTTGGGCAGGATGAGTTCATTGAAATTTGGTATTCTGTTGGATAAAAATACGAGATTTCAGTTATGACATGTGAAAATATGAGATGTGCTTGCACAGATGGATCTTGACGATGCGTTATTATGGCTCGATAAAATGCCCACGTTATGGAGTGAAGAGGAGAAAATTCGAAAGGATTGGAAAATCCTATCCTTGATACGTTTGCATTTATCAAATCAGATTTTGCAAGATGTTTTGAACAAGAAATCTGCCTCTGAATTATGATTTAGATTGGAGCAGTTGTGTATGAGGAAAACCTTGACTAACAAGTTGCATTTGAAGCAAAAACTTTATTCTCATAACTTATTAGAAGGAGCTTCTATTACAGAACACTTAGCTGCATTTAAGAAGTTAGTTTCAAATTTGGAGACTATGAGATGCAAATACGATAAGGAGGATTTGGGGTTGATTCTTCTATGCTCGTTACTTACTTCATATTGTTATTTCAGAGATACGATTTTATACTGTAGAGAAAGTCTAACTCTGAAAGAGGTTTATGGTTATTTGTTATTAAAGAAAAAGATGAAGCAGCTTGTTGTGGGATCTGAGTCTCGAGGTGATGGACTCATTGTTCGGGGTAGAAGAAGAGAGTCAAACAATAAAGACAAGATAATGTTTAGAATTCGAAGGGCTGGTCAAAGTCAAGGTACAGAGATAAAACTAGTTACTTGTGTCAGAGAAGGGGGCACATCAAAATCGAGTGTCGCAAATTGCAAAATGAGTTAAAGAGAGCTACTGAGAAGGGAAAACAACCGATGACGTCCGTTGAAGTAGTTTTCGTAGAAGAAGATTATAGTGATGAAGATCTTCTAATAGTGTCAGAGGGAAATTCAAAACCAAACAATGGTTGGATTTTGGATTCAGTGTGTTTGTTTCATATTTGTTACAATCGGGATTGGTTTACGACATATAAGACTGTTTCAGGAGGTGCTGTGTTAATGAGTAATAACACACTTTGCAAAATAACTGGTATTGGTACCGTTAGAATCAAAATATTTGATGGAGTTATGATGACACTGGATAGTGTGCGACATGTTTCCGATTTGAAGAAAAATCTGATCTAGTTGAGTACTTTGGATTCGAAAGGGTACAAGTACAACACTGTAGGTAGAGGTATAAAGATAATTAAGGGGTGCTCTCATCAAGTTAAAGGGACAAGTACAGCGCTGCAGATTATTCGCCTTATATTGGAATTTCTTTGAAGATAGAGATTGTCAGAGTTCAGTGTTCTGGATTCGTTTTGGAATGAGCCAAGAAGCCTGCATGGGATCTCTCATGTGAAATTCGTGTCAAGGTGGAGATTGTTAGAGGTCGGAGTAACCCGAACTCTAGTTGGGCCGGGTCGGGCCCATATTCAATATTATAATTTTCTCTTTATATGGATACTTGAGTCGCAAAACTCATTGTACTTTTATTTCTAAATTAGTGATTTCTTCTCTGCCCGTGGCTTTTGCCTGTTAGAGTTTTTCAAGTAAATCTTGGTGTCCATGCCTTCACAGTTTTCTTTTTTCGTTTTGTATTCGATTCTAAAAAATGTCTTTATCAGTAATTTATCCCCTGTAAAAGCTTAAGCTACAACAAAAAAAGAACCTTAACTGCTTAAATTAATGGGTATAAAAGACCAACCAAAGTTATTCAATCATTCCTGCTGGATTTATTTTAAGCAATCCGCTACTCTTCAAGCAGAGCAAAGCAGGTAAACTAAATTGGATTATTGATATGATTGGCTGATGATTTTTGGAACTTCTAATGCAGCTGAAGCAGTGCTTCTAGGTTTCCAACATTATCTTGTGATACTTGGGACAACAGTTTTCATTCCAACTTGTCTTGTTCCTCAAATGGGAGGTGGAAATGTAAGAACAAAGGGTTAATCAAATAGTTCTACTTGTGTCAATTAGCGTGATTCTTTCCAAACTTGTTATATAAATGATATTTATGATTTGTGTAGGAAGAGAAGGCTCAGGTTATACAAACTCTTCTCTTTGTTACTGGTTTGAACACACTGTTACAAACAGTGCTCGGAACCAGATTGCCTGCAGTAATTGGAGGGTCATATACCTTTGTCCCAGTAACAATTTCAATCATCGTTTCTTGTCGATTCAATGATATCGAAGATCCTGAAGAGGTTTTATGATTTGAACCTACTATTTCTAGTTTTTATGCAGCGAAAATTGAGCTCCTAATATATTGATAACTTGCTGTGAAAGCATATTATCCGATTGGTGATTTTGATTTTTTTTAACTTTAATGTGTATTCAGAAATTTAAGAGCATAATGCGAGCAATCCAGGGAGCTTTTATTGTTGCATCCACACTGCAGATTATCTTAGGCTTTACTCGTACTTGGCGGCGTGTTGCAAGGTTGGTAGGGCTATGAGGAAAGAACTAAGCAAAGGACAAAGTCAAATAATTTGAGAGTTTTCTTTTTCTTTCTTTTCAAATTGTAATATGATAACCTACTTAGTTGTCTTTTTTAGTCGGCTTTTTTTTCGTTAACTAATCTACTTTTTAGGTTGCTGAGTCCACTAGCAGCAGTTCCTCTGGTTTCGCTAACTGGTTTTGGACGTTATGACTTAGGTTTTCCAGAGGTAAGTCTACTTTCTGCCGATCAATTTTTTAGAACATACCTTTCAAATTATTCTGGCAGCATTTAGACTATACGACACGATTTGTTTGTTTAAGGTTGGCAAATGTGCCTCGATTGGTCTGCCAGAGCTCATCATTTTAGTGTTCATTTCACAGGTAATGCATGCGAGCTTCGCTAAGGCTTTTTATTTTTTATATGAATTGAGTACAGGAAGGTATTTCTTTGGGCACGGTTTGAGTATCGTTCTCTACTGTTTTCTGTCTAACAACATATGAAAAATCGAAACACTTGAAATAATGTAACTACTCATGTTTTTGAAAAATGTTTGCAAACACAAAATCTTAAAAACAGTTGTTTTTTGTTTGGAAAATAATACAATCAATGAAAAGAGCGTACTGGCAAATTGTAGAGTAGATATTCGTCAGTTGGTTTTCTTTAAACAAGTGTTGGTTTTCTTGCAGTATTTGCCTTGTGTAATTAAATCAGGGAAAAAATTCTTTGATCGTTATGCTGTCCTTTTCGCGGTGCCTGTCGTGTGGATTTATGCCCACCTACTTACTGTGGGTGGAGCCTATAACAACACAGCTCCTAGCAACTTGTCGCACAGATCAAGCTGGACTCATCGACGCTTCTCCTTGGTATATTTTTCTGTTCTCATTAGACATTAGTTCCTTTTAATATACTGTTAAGAACACACTTTACATAATACTAAAACAACACAAATACAGAGAAGAGTTTGTTAAACACTTCCTATTATTACAACCAGAACAACCAAACACTGCACAACAACCAAACACTCTCCTTTCTATTTTTTCCTCCCTTTTCTATCTTTCAGCTATGGCTAAATAGCCATAACTGTCAAAGGACAATTACTCTTCTATTTAATTTATTTTACATATTATTATCTTATTCTTATTTATTTATAAAATAAGTAAACCTCATAAGAAGTTTATCATATACTTCCTCAAAATTCCAGAAATACAACCTTTAAGAAAATAGTAAAGTGCAATTTAAAGTCTAACATTATAAATTATTTATAAATCAAACCTTAAAATATTTTTTTTAATAAATAAAATCTCTACCTTTCAGCTATTAATAATTTGGATCTTGATGTCAATGTATTTGTCAAATTTAGCACATGAATATCACGTTTTTCAATAAGATGTTTTAATTCAATTTTTTATCCCTCTGACGATTTGTAACTCGATTTTGTACAATTTTGATCTTTCGATAAAATTCGAAATCATCAAAAAAGATATCAATAGTGTTCAAAATGGAGATAGAATCGTTGACATGTTAAAAATCAGGTTAAAACACATGATTAAATGTAAAACGTAGTGTACACATGCTGAATTTAATCGTCAAATTGATGGCAATGTCTAAATTCCTTATAGTTGAAAGGTAGAAGTTCAATTTGTCAAAAAAATAAAATAAAATCTCATATATAAATAATTTTAAACGTTAAGATCTAAATTGCACTTTATATTTTAACAAAGTTGTTCTTAGCAAAACTCTTATGGAAAATTTTATCGTCTCTCATTTGGCAACATATTATAACGGAGAATGTTTTTATAGTTTTTGCAATGGTATTTGTATATAGGATAAGAGTTCCGTATCCTTTTCAATGGGGAGCCCCTACCTTTAATGCTGGTGAAGTGTTTGCCGTGACGTTGACTTCCTTTGTCGCTCTTGTAGAGGTTTGCTTTTTCTTATTTCATTCTCTTTCTGTAACGTATCAAATTCAAAACCCCCAATTTACTGCATTCTTCCAAATCAAAAACTCTAATTTGAATTCAATTCAAATTATTAATCTAACCTAAAAACGTTTTCCCCAAACCCAGTCTAACCAAAACCCAAATTAGTGTTAGATTACTAAATGGTCACGCGTTTTGGAGTAATGGCGGTGAAACGGAAAACGTTTCCGTTATCCCTCATTGAATCCAGACCTCTGGAAGGTCGGATTCATGAAGAATCTCATAAGGAAATAAGTGTGAGACTCCCCTATAAATAGAGGGTCTCACCGAGGAAGGAAATCACACAAAATCGGGGAAGAAGTCTCAAAGCTCGGAGAAAAACTCACCTCTCTAGCGAAGGAATCCCTCCCGAAGTGACTTCCTCCAGTCGAACTCCTCTCCGCGGCGAAGTCTCTTCCTCCAGCGGCGGCCGACGACGAACGAAGGACGTGAGACGACCTCTCGACACGAAGCAGAGAGGAACTTTGCCTCTGGTTTGCGCGAGACGAAGAAGAAGACGAGAGAAGGAGGAAGAAGAGGTTCGGTCCAACTTAAGTGGCTCGACCTGAACCGATCCAGCTTGATCCGACCCGAACCGATCCAGCTTGATCCGACCTGACCCAGTTTCGGCCCAACCCGAACCGATCCAGTTTCGACCCGATTCGACCCGAAGTCGTCTTCGACTCATTTAAGGTCTTTGACGGTAACGATATTCTGCCCGAATCTCTTTCAAGGATTAATATCGTTATTTTCGGAAATTTAATAGATATATTATTTTGGAAGGTATTCGACGATTTTCAACGTTCGTTCAACACTTAAATCATCCTAACGTCCTAACTCTCTCGGAATCCAAGTAAGTGGAACACTTACGTCGTTTTGGCCATAGGCCCTACATCACAAGACATATAATATTTTCGTTATAATTATTTCGTTATTAAAGTTGTTATTTTGTTATTAGAGTTATATAGTTTTATCCTGTCACGCACGACTAGATATTGACACATGGTATAATCAAGATAAAAACTATAGGTCAATTTGTATGTGCATGAAACTGATGGAATTGACGGAAACTGAGATGGCTAATGAAAGCCTGAACGCATGAAACTTTGTGATAGCTAATGAAAGCTTGAAACTTGGTAGTTATTTTTGAGATGGCTAATGAAAGCCTGAACGCATGAAACCTTGTGATAGCTAATGAAAGCTTGAAACTTGGTAGGGCTGAAAAATGAATTCCAACCAGTATGTAACTTTCAAACTTAAAAACTTGGTAATGCGTGAGATTAAACATTTATGCACGTGTTACCACTTACTGAGTTTATCTCACGTTTTAGTTTTGTGATGTAGGTGAATTTTTAACAGATGAGGAACTTGGACTGATCGAGGATTTTCCCGAAGTAGAAGAACATACAGAGGGAAATATCGAATATGTCAATGATGGGTCAGCAGAATGAATTTTATTAAAATTTTCATATTTTGAGAAGAACTTTATTTAAATGTTTTAGTTTTATTTGAATAAGTTTGTATTTGGTTTTTCAATGAATTACGTTTGATTTAATAAAATTTTAATTAAATGCTTTATGGGATTTTGAATATTAGGATTAACTCTAATAAATGGTTTTAAACTATTATGTTGTTTAATTAAATGTTTTTGCCATAAATAACTATTTCATTAACTAATTTTGTAAATTAGAATTTATAACGACCAAATTAAACCTAATTTTGTAAATCGATTTGGGAAAAATTTTAGGATTTTCAAAATTGGGGATAATATAATTTGGGGCGTTACACTTTCCTTTGCCGCTTATATGCTAAGAACATCATAATCAGTTTGTTTTCCTACTATTCTTCTTTAAAAGAAGTGCACAATATCTTAGTTTAGCAAGTGCACGTGTTGTTATTTTATTCAATTCTTTAAGCTCTACTCTCAATTAATGTTATTGTCTAGTAATAATCGTTATTCAATTGTAACTATATTAATAGATTCTCCAAAGTTTAATTATTTCCCATATTATATATTTATATAAGCAGTCGTCTGGTGCTTTTTATGCCGTATCGAGGTATGCCGGTGCCCCTCGTTTGCCCCTGTCAATTCTGAGTCGTGGAATCGGGTGGCAGGTAATTCATACAAACTTATCTCTCTCCCACCCTCTCTCTCTCTCTACAGCATTACTGATGTAATGTAAAATAGCAAAATGAAAAAGAACAGATGTTGTGCAAGAAATTGATATTTATTCGTCAAAAGTGGGAAATGATTAAAAATGCTCAATACCGAATGAATGACACATTAACTATTGAAGATACACTATGTCTATGTAATTGACCAGGAGAGTCTTGTTGAAAGCTCATTCATCCCAACTAATTCTAAGTGCTCCTTCGTTTAGGGAGTTGGCATTCTGATTTCTGGACTTTTTGGAACTCTGAGTGGATCCTCGGTGTCTATGTAAGACCCGTAACAAATGCATCTTCCTCACTTGAGAATTTTACGTTCTTTTTAAGTACGAAAAGATATCAAGGACTTTTCGTGGTTTATACGCAGTGAAAATGCTGGTCTCTTGGGTTTATCACGTGTCGGCAGTGGAAGGGTTGTGCAAATTGCAGCTGGATTCATGATTTTCTTCTCCATTCTTGGTAAGATTTTGACTTGTCTAATATAAAAGCTTGGATTTTGTTTCGTTATACATAATAACTAGTCCTATTTGGCAGGAAAATTTGGAGCAGTCTTTGCCTCTATTCCACCTTCCATTATTGCCGCTCTGTATTGTGTGTTATTTGCTTACGTCGGTATGAAATTTGAACATTTTTGCCAAACAATTGTCTGAACTGCAATCCCTTATTGTTGAATGAATTTTTTTTCCTTGTAGGAGCTGGAGGCATTAACTTTCTTCAGTTCTGCAACCTCCATACCTTCAGATCAAAGTTTATACTAGGCTTCTCCATCTACCTGGGCTTGTCGGTCCCCCAATACTTCTCCGAGTGCCTCTTGGGGAAGGGATATGGTCGAGTCCAAACCAAATATAGATGGGTATGATTGATCTAACTTTTAACTTGTTACTTAAAGTACAGTTACTCAATTTCAAAATAAACGAGTAATGCAAGGACGATACTTTATCGAAGCAGATTGATGATAGAAAACTGAATAATATCCTAACCAATCGTATCATGTCATATAAAACTTGATAAGTAATTGTGTTATTTTATCTGCCCAGATTCAATCTAACTCTACTGTCAACAATGGCTTCTGTTTCTTCCATTTTCGAATCTGTTCAATAATGATCCCATGCGATGAACACGACATCATCGACTATATATGATATGACAAATAGTCGACCTTACACTTGTTCTTTTTTTGGTTCTCTGCTCAGTTCAACGATCTGGTTAACATCCCGTTTTTGTCGAAAGTATTTGTGGGAGGTGTTGTGGCTTATCAACTCGACAACACGATACATAAGAAGTGTGCCAGCCATGACAGGGGGAATCAATGGTGGTACGAGTTTGAATGCGAGTGGACGAGCGAGGAGTTCTATTCTCTACCCTATAATTTGGACGAGTTTTTCCCATTTGTCTGATTTGTGAAGAATCAATGGTTCTCTGCTGTTGTCTCTCTGACTCTTTTATCAGCTCTGTAATATGGTTCCCCTTAGAAGTTGAATAAATGATTGTATTGATCATAAACACTGAATCCAGTGGATGGTCACAATCTGTATTTGGAAATATGAGTGTATAATTTGAAAGTGTCAATGCCAAGATTGGTCTTAATATCTAAGGTGCTTGTTTTATTGTAATTTGACGATGAATGTAAGTTGAATGGCTAATTATAGACTAGTTTTGGATTAATATTTTAATTTTACATTATATTCTTATCATTTATTAATAAATTAATTATAATAAATACTAGAATAATGTGCAGACCAACCAAAAAATTAAACATAAATGATATTTCAAAATGTAAAAGTATAATGCATGTGTAGTATTGCCCAATTAAAAATAATTCAAATAATTAATATTAATATTAAGAGATTTCAAAGGACAGAAAATCCGACAAGAGCGTAGACTATTGACCAGATCCAAGCATGCCACCTGTCGTGGTCCCGACAAATTCAAGATTTTTAATTCATAATAAAATGGTATAGACAACAAGAGTTAAATCTATTCTATTACCATGTTTGAATATGTATTGTTGTAATTTATTATGGCTGCCTAATAAAGTTATGGGTAGATGCAATAAATAATAGTATGTCATTAATGTGTCTAAATTATTACTTTTAATTATTTATAATATATTATAATTATGAGTAACGCATTAAAATCATGTACATTTACACCTGACATTGATCATTTCGGAATTATTCAAGTCACACCACTCAATTTCCAACTATCCTTGCAATTATTGTCTTCATGCATCAATCTTTTGTTGTCAAAAATTTTGAGAAGAAGAAAATAATTGTCACTTTTAATTAATAATATACGGTTTGAATGAAAAAAAAACTTTGAATTTAATAGCTAAATAGAACTCAAAAGTCTAAAGTTGGTTCTACTTTCACCGAGTTGAAAAGAATATTGTTGAAAATTGAACGATAACTAGAAAAATAAAATAGTATGTAACACCAGATATACATGAAAAAATCATTTTGGGGAAAAAAAACCATATACAGAGAAACAAATCAATTATGAACATCAAAATACAATCATGAGTTTTGCAACTCTAGCTTACGTGAATTTATAGAAAAAATAAAATCCTAAATGAGATTTACAATGTGAGTTCGTTGACCTTGATCAATAGAATTCGGGTCACATCGAACTTTAACAATTTCTACATTGACATGAATTCTATGAAAAAGATTCCTAGTGTGTACTCGTTAGCCTGACCCAACAAAACGAATTCAAAATCTTGAATTTTGACAATAGTCATCTCGAAACAAATTCTGCTACAATGAACTATTTTTAAAATTTTTAAAATTTCCTCTTTCACGCCCTTAAAGAAGATCTGCAATTAGCGTCTATTTGTCCGTCTCAAAAAAATATACAAATCACCAATATAAAAGTCTTATGCTGACCAAATTTAAGAAATATTTTAACAATGATAATGACATCTTCAAATCCCACAAAGTGTCATCCAAATATGTGCAAACATATCTCATCTCTTAACCTGCCATATCAAATATGTTATTCAAAGCACTTTATAATTCCACTATTGTTATTCTTCCATAATGAAATATCGAATCTCGATTAAAAAGTGAAAGATCTATTTCAAATATCTCATTGCTTCAAAAACACATTATTGAGCAAAATATCTGGAAAAAAATCATTGTGTTCAATAAAATATTCACCATGAAAATTGAAGCAAAAAACCATGGATATCACAAAATTCTAAAAGGTATAAAAAAATATTCAGATATTTTTACCATAACAAATCATTTCCAAAATCAAATTAAATCTAATCGACAAAATAATCGCAAATATCACAAATTCAAATTTAATTTGACTTTCAACTAAAAATATTCTCTAAGATTGAGATATTCTTACTATTCCAAATATGCCATAAATCATCAAACAGTTTTTATTTATAATAAAAAAAATCTAACTTTGCAGAGGACATTCTCGTTACAATCTCAATCAAAATGAATTAATAGCGAGAATGAAGAACAATGATGCAAATGCATGGTTACTGACGATGAATACATATCTTCCGATAACGAATCTGTTACTCGAAGGTACAACGCCTCCGAAAGACTCAAAAGCAAGGAAAGATCGAAGTTTTCACAATAAACACGACAATAATTTTTGATGACGATTGTATGGCAAAGAAGAACAAATCTTTATAAATAAGACTAATGACAGAGTGAACAATTTTTCTTTTTTTCTCCTTTTCTTTTTCAAAGATGTTGTAATTTTCTGAAAAAATCACACAAATCTTATTCGATGTGGAACTACCAAAGATAATTTGTTTCAATACACTTGGAAACATGAACTCTAAACCCCAAAACTCTGATAACACTTGTTAGAGATCAAACGATAACAGGAAAAAAATGTAGGACACCAGATTATGAACCATTTCGAGAAAAAAATCACGAGCAGATAAACATATCTACTATAAAGATCAAAATACAATTACGAGTTTTTGCAACTTTCGCTTAAATGAATTTATAGATAAAACAAAACCCTAATGAGATTTACAATACGGGTCTATCGGCTCAATTCAATATAATTTAGGTTACACCAAACTCTAACAAAAATGAATTTTAAAAATCATTAAAAAAATGTAATAAGATATGGACAAACTTCTAACACATCTTAACTCGAAACTTGTTAAGACTAAGTAAATAGAAATCAACTAAAAAAACATATAAACTTATAGCATTGAAATTTTGATTTTGTCCATCTTTTTACCATATGTTTTTATTGCAAGACAATAGTAGGTATAGTTACTAATACACAAAAATGTCGAGGAAGTGAATTTATATAAACATTAATTTAATTTAAATAATTATTATACCTATAAATAAATAATGACTTATATTATAAAGTTAGAATTTGTGTTTATTTATTTCTATAAAAAAAATGAATAAATAAAATTTTCATCGAGGGTATAAAATGCTTGGGGAGATGGGTTCATGTCTGACAGAGGGCGTGAGAATCTCGTCACCTTTCATCAACTTTCATGGTTAATGGTTGTGGTTATGGTTATACAGAAGAAAGCTTAGAAGAAAGAGCCAGCGGAAGAAATGGGGAATTGCCAAGGGATCGATGTAGCGACCCTGGTTTTACAACATCCCAACGGAAAGGAAGAGAAGCTTTACCGCCCTGTAACTGCATGTGAAATCATGAAGATGAACCCTGGTCATCACGTCGCTCTTGTCCTCTCATCCGCCATTTTTGCCCCCGAGGAGAGCTTGAAGAACAGTAGAAATTCAGTCCGCTTGACGCGTATCAAGCTTCTTCGTCTGTCAGAGTCTCTTCTTCTCGGCCAAGTTTATCGACTAATCACTACTCGAGGTCTGATTTGCTTTCGATTAAATTTAGAAATTGAATGGGAAAATGTTAGAAATGAGAACTTATATTTTTTTGTTCGGATTTTAGAAGTTATGAAAGGATTGTGGGAGAAGCAGGCGAAGATGAAGAAAAACCAGTTCGTAACAGCAGGAAAATCAGAGAAAAATGTGGTTGATGAATCTGAAGGAACTAGAAAAGGATCGGAGGTATATGCTTCTTCCATTTACATAATTTTCTGGATTTAAGAGACAAATCGAGCTCGGTTATCAGTCAAATCCTTTAAACCCTTCTGCATTTTCAGAATCGGCCTTTTCGTTCTTCAGTTACCTTCATTTTTATCATACATAATCAACAGAAGATCTGAAAACTATTTGGGTGAAAAACTCTGCAGGAGAGAAAACAGGGGAGAAACAGAGGAAGAAAGGGTAAATGCATTAGCTCTGCAGTTTCAAAATCAAGAGTATGGAAACCCTCGTTACAGAGCATTTCAGAAGCAGCGAGCTGAATCTTCAATGGCAGAAGAAAAGGAAATAATGGTGGTTGGTGGAAAAGAAAAGTACAACTTTTCTTCAAAGAACAAATCAGATCTGGGTCACTCCCAGTTTTGTCCATGTGAAAATGGTGGTGTGTGCAGAAGACTGGAGACAGTGGCCATGCAAACATCTTCTTGTTACATCACTCTCTTGTTCTTCATCTTCTTCTTCTTCTTCCTCTGATATAAGGTAGCTTTTCAGTCAAACCTATGGTCAGCTGAACATGTTTTCTAGGACGATGAATTCAACGTTGGAAAACAAAATGAGCACCTAATTTGAGAATGCAAGTCCTTTGTTTAAAATATGATTTCTTTTATTTTCAATTTAGTTAACATAGGTGTATTAAATTAGATTTAAAATCAATGGTTATAGATCAACGATAATCCAAAAATGATGAGCCCAGCCGGTTTCTGGTTTGTCTCCGGGTTCAAAACAGAGTCCAATTATTTGCAAATTGCAATGACAATGTCTTCTTGAAAGTAAGAAAATCTGTGTTACGATTGATCAGAAAACTTCCCTCTAAACAAGCTTATCAAGTTGGCTGAAGTTTCCTTTCTGTTTAAAGAGTTGATTATAGTGGTGCTTGCAGTAGAGCCGCTGCTCATGTGCAATGTAACTTGACGGGCTAATAACGCATCGGCCATGGGAGCACCTAAAGCAAGCTTTGTGAAAAGATTTTCCATCTGTGGCCACCTGCATATCGGGAAAACGACATGTTTAAAGCGATAATTAAGTAGGCATTTCAACTGAGATCTGTTCAAAATCTAAAGCTCATAAAGTACCTTTTCAATTGGGTAAACAGTTTTCTTGCAAGCAACGCATTTGTCTTGAGTTCCAGCAAAAAAGCTTGAAAGTTTGCTATTAGTTTGAGCCTAATATCATAAAAATACAGTGACAAATCGATGTTCTATCGAGATTGGTTGCTGATTTTGATTGTTGCTCATCGATAAAATGCTCTCAGCTCAGACGAAATTCGGGTTTGATTTTATACACTCGTAAAGTTCAAGTTTTTACAAGAAATTATGATTATCCAAGATAGGAACTGGGATCGCACCTGATTTGTAGATCTACCAGTTCTTATGGAATTTGGTGAGACGTCAAGAAGATGGCCTATATTATAAAGCTTTTGCATATGGTTAAATTATCCAATGGGATTAGCGCATTAAACACTAATTCAGAGCTGATTATTACCTTCAAAACTTTTGCTTAAGCTTCCTGTCATCTTAAGCAATTGATCAAAATGAGGCTTGCAATAAAACACACCTTCAATGGATGAGTAGTTACTGAGCTGAAAAGTTATCGTACGCAATCGTAAAACTCTTGCAATTAATCTAGAATTGAAAACATTTAGATGAGTGCATGAGACTAGCAATGATATTCGTTTCTAAAAATCGGATTAGATAGCAGACATCAACGATTAGAGAGAGAAAGTGAGGTACCTTGAGAGTGCTCCTACAATGGCGGCATCTGAAGCAGGCCTTATGGAAGACTTTATTATCAGCAGTAAGCTGATCAACCACGTAAACAGTCTTTTCGCATGCCTTGCATTTCTGGGTTGTACCTCCATACATTGCCATTTCCAAATGACGAAGGAGAAAAGGTAAAAAAAAAACACAGAGAAATTGTTTGAAGATATCAGTCTCTCTCTGCAATTGCTGCGTTAGCGATTCCAACTCTGTAAACAACCATGTTAGCATGATCTTGTTTTATAAACTCACGAATAAACTAATAATCAATATAAATAAGATGGTTTATCTATTAAATAATCTTAGATTATGGAAAGTTTAAGCAAGACAATCACTTGCGCACGACGCACGTTCTCAGCCTGACATTCTGTCGAGCAGAAATGAGCAAGAAAGCGGGCGAAAGCTCAAACCTTTTGTAGTTTATCTCCATGCCAGGACGAAGTTGACCCTCTTTCGTGTTCTTTGATTCAGTAGCTTTATTTGCGGCGATTTAGTGACTGTTAAATGATACAAGTGTAAACGATTGACAAATTAGACAACTCCAACCCATGATTCAAACAAAAAAGACACCCATTGTTGCAGAAACTTCAATTACGCTTACCGTTTAACATGTCGTTAATGCGTTATTCATTCATTTACATGAGTAATTTACAATGTGAACACTAACAAGAAGGAATAATGAGATTACACAATGTTGGTCTTTTAAATGTAAGAAATACAACAACTGGTTCCTTGAAAAACCCACTGATATTCGGTTTGAGTGATTACAAATGTTCCAAGAATTGACTTGCTGGAGTCCAACTTGATATGCTAATTTATTGAAGCTTCTTATTCTCATCTCTCCAATTATTTTCAATATTCTTATGTCTCCAATCACTCATTTAATTCGTGTTGCTAATAAGTTCTAGTTTATTAAATAATAAAATCTTGTATAACCACTAGGTCAAGTTTATAGAAGGTCGGCATTTGTATAGTCAACGTGTCTAAGAGATTTGGTCGACTGATATTGGAGGCCACGGTTGCCTCTTTTCTCATGTATTTACATTCAACCAAGATGACAAATGAACCACATTAAGTGACTATAGCTACAAGCACTTGACCTTTTGATGAATTCGGTTTGAGAGAAGTAGGAGTAACCGAGTAAGTTGTAATAATTGTAAATTTTATAATAATAAATTATACGTATAAATTTTCATGTTTCTGTCAAAGTGTTGAAAGTTGACCTATTTTATCGCATAGCGGCTACGTCTGAATTTTTGATCAAATTGTTAATTGGTGAAATTGGTTATCTCCGAGTGATAAATAAATCGAAGAGATTAATTTGGTAAATGGGAACTATTTCGAGGTCGAAGTTTGGTTAACGTTCTGGCGTATGGGAGAAATTGAAAATCAAAGGAATTGTATTTAATATATATATTGGTGATATATATTAAATAAAAATTAAAATTAAAATTAAATTATAAGGATCCTATCCATCTATTTTCATTCAGTCGACACCCACGAAGAAGAGGGGGGGTTGGGGAGAGCGAGAGAGAGAACCGATGCTTGACTTGCATTCCAAAATCCTAATGACCTTAGCTCAGACTTTTATGAAAGAGAACCGACACTTGACTTGCATTCCAAAATCCTAATGACCTTAGTCCTTAGCTCAGACTTTTATGAAGAAATTTTACGGGTAAGCTAAGTTTTGATCTCCATTCTTTGAAAGTTTAGAACGATCCGACGCTTGACTTGCATTCCTAACGATCTTAGCTCAGACTTTTATCAAGAATTTTTACAGGTAAGCTAAGTTTTGATCTTCGTTCTCGTGTTGAAAGTTTAGGTTTTTGTTGGTTTCAGATTCGGATTTAGAAACTCGAATCCAGGAGTTATTACTGCAATGCTTGGGTAGACTTAGAGTTTATACAGGAGTCGTAGCTGATTTGAGGCGAGAATCAATGAAAGAGGTGCGTTTTCCTCGCGTTTTTGTGTTGAAAGTGTCATCTCCAATTGACCACAACTATGAGACTAGTTGACCACAAGGATATTTTGAAGCACTTAGGAGACGTCCACGAGAGCACAGGCGTTCGTTGAAACACAAACATTGGCGGAAGAGCAGGACGTCCGCACAAGACGTCCACTCTGGATTTCTGCACTCGACTAGTCGACCGCTCCGATTGTCTGCTGTATGGATTAGATGACCGCAGTAGCCCTTTGGGTCAGGTTTTTGTCACTGAGGAGCATAGCCATGAGTCATTTTCTTTCTGTTTGAGTTCCTAGTTCTGGTATATGACCAATTCCTTACTTTTCCTAGAGTTTTGATAAGAACTACAACAACCTGTTTTTATTTATATATATATATATATATATTTAAAAAAAACGTGTGAGAGAAAAACGAGAAAGATAGCGGAAGCAATTCACATTTCATTAACACACTTCGAAAGATACATTTTTAACATTAGAAATATTAAAAGGATTCTTAACATACTTTACCCTACCTCACTTTAAACTTTATACGTTACAAATAACATAACTTTTTAGAATTTGATGAATCATAACCCATCGTTCAAAAAGCACCGGGTAACGTAAGCGCTCGATGCAGCTATGCTCCTCCTTTTGTTGTCCTTGATATCACTCTATGTTTACTTTGGTTTGATCGAACTTCTTACCTACATCACAAGATTTAACTATGAGTCTAATGCTTAGTAAGAGATAAAATGAATATGGTCAACGTAAAGCTCATGCTATGCATTATTACAAAAGAAGAGAGCATTTCCTTTCAATCCATTACTTATAGTTGTGTAACAATCTAAACGTTGGAGATTATCAGTCCAAGGGAAAAGATATATCCTATGGCCCATCTGAGGCAGAACCGTCACTTAATCCCGACTAGGGAAGAGATACATCAACATGTAGTTCTCCCAACAAGGACCGTCACTAAACCCCCCAACCTCCAGCCCTTATTTACATTTATTAAGTCTATTTTAATTTCATTAACATTGCATATGCATGCAACAATTTCATATTCTTCCTAAATCATTATGCATGACATGTATGCATTTCATTCAACCATCAAGACCAAACTTTCCATTACATAACAATTAACCAACTCTATTCTAACATTCTACCATAACAATACAACAAACAACATTAACAAAGCAAAACAAGCCTAATATGTTGTGATGTAGACCACAATGGTAAAAAATATTCATAATGTCTTTAACCATTTAAAACTCTACTCCTCCTTAAGCCATAACACAATCCTTCACTAATTACACCATTTAACAGAATTTCAGAAATACAATTCCCAAAATCATTCAAATACCATTATTTCTAAACATATTACTGTTAACAATAAATGTTGCATACATAATTTTACATTAGTTAAACAAGAAATTTTTTGGATATTACAAGAAATCACTATGGTTAACTCTATTATAGGTTCCGACGACTTCATGGATTTCAAGCCAATTCCCGAAAAGATTGTTGCTCCGGTCGGTAAAAAAGGTGGTTGCAAATGTAGGGATTTTATACTTTATGCACAACATTGATTATGGCTTTCAAAACTATATTTCTGTGGGTTGCCACATATGGAAATCCGACGGGGACTGTTCAACAGTACAAGTACGTATATATATGAGTTTTACACGTTTCTTTTATGTGCATGGTATTTCATGAATTGCTCTGTTATTGATATGGGAGGATGAATCCTCTTAATACGTTGGACGGTCATGGTGTCAAAGTATTATGAGGTTATCTCAACACATCTTCTACTACGTGAGGATGTTTGTTTTTGCGTTGTGTAAAAATAGATAATAGGGTGATGATGACGAGATTCTTGGGTTTCGAATCCCTAAACCTAATCAAGGTGTATCTTTTTTTTAGGTTGTGTCGGCGCTGACAGGTTCACCAGTAGGTGGCTTGATCTTCGTATTGCTCTTACAGTTTTTCCTCCAGGCTCATGAGGTGTTTCCATATTCAGACTACTGCCTTTCTGTGTGTTTGTATCGGAGGGGTCCTGGAGTGACCTTCCTTTTTCAGGATCCTTGTTTATAACTTGTGAAAAATGATGTAAGTTTATTTTACTATAGCTAGCTAGATATTCAGCTATGTTTTGATGATTGTCTCATTAGTGGATCATGGTAATTGTTTTGATAGTAAAAAATGTTTTAAAATGATTGTAAACCCATCTATGGTAACAACATTTTATTCATCATGGTTTTGATGTGAAAAGATAAAACCAATTTTACACACATTGCATTTAATATAACTTGTCTACTGAGTTAGTCACTTACCATAGAGACTCCCTCCTTCCACGTAAGGGGCAAGGCTAGTCATGTGAAATCCGACATTTATATAAAAAATAAATAAATAATAAATAAATAAAATAATTTTTTTATAAAAAAAATTAAAACCACTTATCGGGGTTGTTGCCGAGAAACATGAGAAATATCTCTGCAGTGGGGGATGGTCGATCCGCACTTCCCCCTATGCCGATTCTTCCTTTCTTCCAAACTTCTCTTCGGTGAGTCAAGTTTGTGAGGAAGAAAATGAGGTTTCTCCTGCGGGTTTCGGTGCCTCCGTTAATCATCCGTGGTAAGTTTTGAATTTCTTGGGTTTTCTGTTCTTTTCCTTCGCAAGTCGGTGGCTGACAGAAAAATTGATTTATGTGAGGATCAAAAGTTAGGCATTGACATTGGAAGGTTGACGCCGGCGTAGCTTGGCAGAGAAGTGAAATTCTTCAGGTAAGGGAAAAGTTTGATTTTTTTTTGTGGAGAAATTTATGTCCATATTGGATTGTTGGTTTTGGCAATGGACCGTGAGTATAAAATTACAATTTTGGTTGTTTTGGAAAATTGGTGGTGTCTAGGAGGAAAGTCGGAAGTCGGGAAGAATTTTGATCCAAATTTTAGGAGTTGCTATGCCGCAGTTTGGACTACCCTACATCGCAACCCAAGATACTTTGGGCAGTGATCCAAGCCATTATGGGACGCCACCCATGCCGTTTTGGCCAAATTTAGTTTTACCCAAGGTTTTGACTCAATCGTTTTGAGATCGTTTCGGGGGCCGTTTTAGACCGTATTGGACTTTCGACCCTGTCATCCTTGTTTAGCCTAGAAATTCAAATTTTTAATTTTAGAGTTTGAATTCTAAATTTTGTAAAAATATTGTGAATAAATTCCAAGACTTAGGGAATTATTCGGACTTGTCTGTTATTGGATTCATTGGATCGTACTGTTGGGCTTGATATTGGTAGTCCCAAATTGGTGGTAGGAGTCATTTTGTGTCCAGCATACATTGTTTTCTAAATCGATATCTTTGACACACTTTCATATTTAATAATGTGCCCCTATAACTTTTTCACTGAACTCGTTTCAAATTCAGGCACGCGTATTTAATTTAATATTCAGTTCAGTTATATTTATATTTATGCTTTGTCTTTGTTAACTAGGGTAATGGGATAGCTGTATGTGTCGTGTTCTTGGAAGCAAAACTCTAAACTTGATCAGGGTTGTTTTAGTTGTTATGATCGCCTGAGTATTGTCGTTGTTTATTTTCATTGCTTATTCTATTGAGAAACTTTAACTCTTTTATATATGTAGAGTTCGTTTAAAATAAATTTTGACAGGCATACATATTTTTATAAACTAAATGTCGAGCATAAAATCTAATCCCTACTGACTTTAGTTGACTCATCCCAAATTTGAATCCCTCTTTCAGGAAATAACTAAAGTGAGTTCAAGTTGCCACCACAAGAATAGATTTGAAGAATTTCCTAAACAACCTAGTTTTCATTTCTTGAGTGATTTAGTTTATTTTATTTTTTGTGAGATCAACACTTAGAATTGTTTTATTTTAATTTTATTTTCATTTTGGATCTTGTTTTTTTTTTACACTATCTTAAATGTCACTATTGGATATTTATTTTATGGGTTTGGTTTGTAAGTAAACTTTATATCTTCTGTTTCTATTAAAGAATTTAAGATATGGGTCAAACGGTTCTACCCGTTTCGAGTTAGATCATTTTCGTTCTATCTTGGGTCATCTTTGGGGCATGACAGAAATTTTGGTAGCAGAGCCAGGTTTTATCTTAAAAACTAACTACAATAAAACAAATAGTGTGAAATAATTTAAGAAAAACATAAATACTATGTTTATGGTTGAGTTCTAACTTACACTATGAATTATTTTTAGATTCTCGAAAATGGCCTCCAAGAAGAGCACATAGAACTCGTATTCCTATAGTTACTACTGTGCACACGGCTGAGTCATAGCTTATTGATTATATCGTAGGTTTGAGAGATGCATTACATAATTTTTAAAGAGAAAGTGATAATCAATACCTTGAGGCACGACACATGAATTTCTTTATGCAATTTGGACATTTAAACACACCGTTGTTTGCGGGAAGTGTTGACCCACAAGATGTTGAGAACTAGTTAAGAATGATGTAGAAAAAATTAATTGCTATTAGTGTTCCAACAGAGTACTGCGTTGGATTTACAATATTTTATTTTGAGAAAATGACTGAGGTTTGGTGGAAATCACTAAGATTGGAATATCCAGTGGAGATGATGACCTGAAGTCAATTTGAAACCATCTTTAGAGATAACTATTGCATTGTTGGTCATTGTTAGAACATGATGATTGCCTATCATAATCTGGAACAAGAGAGTCTTACAGTGTGGGAGTATTATGCTAAGTTCATGGAATTTTCTCAATATATTAGAGATATAGACCTGTAGACAAAATGGTGAAGTTTAGGATGAGACTAATATATTAGATTCGACACCAGTTATCTACATTTGAGTTTATCTCCCTATCAGAGGTTGTTATTGCTACTTAATGAGTTGAGGCTGATCTGGAGGAACAGTTTAGTGTTTATACCAAAAAAGGGAATAAAGAACAACCAATAGGAGGTAAAATGACCAAGAAATATCATAGAAAGGGTTCGAACAGAGGTAGACATACCCAGAGTGGAGTTAGTGATCATTTTAGGGAAACATATTATGCTAGTGGGCATTCAGACCCTTATGTTTGTCACACTTGTGGGCAACCAGAGCATTTGAGGAAGATTTATCCAATGAATTAGGGGCCTAGTCAATCAAATTCTGCACCTACACAAACAACATCTTTTAGACCTGGATTTGGGGCTGACAGAGGATTTTCTGAACAAGAACCACACAATTATTCTGGACCTCAGACTTTTAATCCTCCGCAGCAGGTTATGTACAAGCCACCATACCAATATCAATATCAACTTGTTAGTAATGACTTTTAGAGGCCTACTGATTATTAATAAAGTTTCACTTTTAGTCCCACTCCTACGAGATCTTCTACTCAGATTGCTGGATCAATTCTTAATTCATCTAGAAGTGCTTTTGGTGGAAACAAAAATGGGAAGGAGAAAATGACTAGCTAAGCTTATGCAGTTGCAAGGTCTGAGGTTCCTAATCAGACTGGCCGAGGCGTTATTGAATGTACACTTTCTTTATTTAATATTTCAGAGCATATGTTGTTTGATATTGGAGCTACACACGCTGTTATATCAATAATGCTTATTCGTGCTATGGATTTAGAAGTCAAAAAGTTAGGAACTCCTTTGATTTTAAGTACCCCTATGGACAAAAATTATGAAATGAATTCCGTTATTTGATCTGATACCCTCATTGTGTGCGAGCATGAACTATCGGTTGATCTTATAGTAATACCTATGGAATAGTCTGACATAATTCTAGGCTATTATAAAGCCAAAATTGACTGTCACCAAAGAAAACCAAGTTTATGTTAGAAAATGGAAAGATTTTTGTGCATCCATGTGATAATCATGTAACATCTATAGATTGTTTTTTTCTACGAGCTTGTCTATGTAGTCGGAGGAGATTAGAGATTTATGGAAGTGTCTTTGCTATTGGTGGTGATATTGTTACAGTCAGGTAGAATTATGAGATGTTGATAGTTTGTGATTATCTCAATGTTTTTCCTAAGAATCTGTCTGGGTTACCACTCGATAGTGAAATTGAGTTTACCATTGATTTAGTTCCCAACACTACTCTGATTTCTATTGCTCCATATCGCATGGCTCCTACTGAACTAAGTGAGTTGAGAACTCAGCTGGATGATTTACTATATAAAGGTTTTATCCAAAATAATATTTCATCTTGGGATGCACCGGTTTTGTTTGCAAAGAAACAAGATAGTTCACTACATCTATGTATTGATTATAGGAAGTTGAATCAAGCTACAATAAAGAATAGATACCCGCTGTCTAGGATTGACAACTTGTTTGATCAACTAGGAGAATGTATGTATTTTTCAAAGATTGATTTGAGGTGAAGTTATCACTAGATGAAGATTCGAGAGGAGAATATCCCTAAAACGAACTTCAGAACCCGATATGGACATTTTGAATTTTTGGTGCTTCCTTTTGGATTAACTAATGTGTCAGTTGCATTTATGGACTTGATGAATTGAGTTTTCCAACCCTATCTTGACAAATTTGTGATGGTTTTTATCGATGATATTTTAATATATTCCAAGACTCACTATATCGACCTATTTTTTCTTTCATCTGAAAACGTGTAAAATTTAAAACTTTTCTTTTCTTTTATAAAAACAGCGAAAAACTTTTCTTTTAGAAACATTTTTTTACAAATCACTGCGAAAATAAATACAATTCTTTTCTTTTACAATTTAAATACTTTACAAAACCTTTACAAACCATTTTCCTTAAATCATTAGTCTAGCCAGTCACAAGATTCGCGTATGCAAATTCTTCACCACCTGCTCCTTAACCTGTTCATCATCTTGACTACAAAGGTGTACCAACATCATAAGACTAACTAATGAGCCCAAAGCTTAGTAAGTGATATAAAATAAAGTGCAAAGCACATGCAGCTTTTAAAACACGTATGCAGTTTCTATTTTCGTTTTCGTTTTCATTTTCTATTTACATCATCTGTTCTCAAAATACCCTAAAAAGAACCTCGGCTTATCCTGCCTTACTTTACTGTTCTGGCTTTGGTGTTCAACTCAAACCTCCACCATTAGGGAACTAGTCCACCCAAAGCCTCTAACCATGAGTTTGAGTTCAACACCAAAGCCTCAACTGTTTAACATTGTAACGCAACTCAAACATTGAGGGACTAATCCACCCAAAGCCTCTAACCATGGGGACAACGTCCACTAAACCTCTATTTATGAGTTACATATCAAAGCTTTAACTATTAACTTTGGAATGCAACTCAACCATTGGGGGACTAATCCACCCAAAATTTCTAACCATGGGGACAACGTCCACAAAGTCTTTATTTATGAGTTAGATGCCAAAGCCTCAACTGATTACCATGGGGACAACGCCCACCAAGCCTCTAACTACATTGGGAACTTATTCCCAAAGCCTCAACATATACATTAACCTCTTGATTTCTTTTATTTTTTTCTTTACTGTACTTTACCATTTATCATTTAAGATTCGTTTCTGTTCTCTTTCAAAACCATACTTAAAATCAGTTTCATATCGTTTGAAAATTGTAATGTTCGTAAATGCATACAGTATATATATTGTATATATGAAAGAACCATGTGAAGCAAGCAACAAGCACAGTAGAATCAACCTCAAATCCTCCTCATTGTATTTGCATCTCATAGTTTCCAAATCAGAAACTAACTCTTTGAATGCAGCCAAGTGTTCTGTAATAGAATCTCCTTCGATCAACTGATGAGAATAAAGTCTTAGCTTCAAATATAACTTGCTAGTTAAGGTTTTCCTTATACACAATTGCTCTAATTTGAACCATAACTCAGCGGTAGACTTCTCGTTCAAAATATCCTGCAAAATTTGATTTGACAAATGCATACGTATCAAAGATAGGACTTTTCGATCCTTTCGAATTTTCTCCTCTTCACTCTATAACGTGGGCATTTTATCGAGCCCTAATAACACGTCGTCTAATTCCATATGTGCGAGCACATTTCGCATCTTCATCTGCCATAACTGAAATCTCGTATTCTGATCCAACAACAGAATATCGAATTTCAACGAATTCATCTTACCCAAAAAATTTTAAAATTTTCCTCACAATTTCTGAACCCAAAATATCCGCTCAATTATTTGTCGCTAAACAATACCAATATCTCAACCAAAATTCCGCTCCCAAAAATCAGAAATGTCCAAAAATCAAATCCGCACAAAAATTAGAACCAAACTGCACAAAGAATTTTAGAACCAATTTACCCAAAAAAACTTCACAGTTGATAATTTCCTACACTGTTCGATGCGGCTTCTCAGCAAGTGGAAAAGTCCGAAGCAGCAACTGAAGACAGGCGGTTTGGACAGAGCAGCCGGCGACTTCTCTTCTTCATTAGATGAACGACGAGTGTTCTTCTCTGTGTGTTGAGGATGAACGACGTCGCGACGGAGAACGACTTGATGGAGGAGGACTGCTATTCCTCGGATGGTAGACTCGGTCGGCGGTGTCTGGCAACGGCTACTGACGACAGTGGGTGGCAAGCTTTCTTCTGCAGTGGTAGCGCTTTCCTTGGCGATGGACAGCAGCGGCGGAGGCTGGGCAGGCAGCTCTTCTCTTCGTTTGACAGCAGTGCGACTTCTGGCGGTGAAAGTACGATGGACAGCGTCTTCTTCTTCGCTGATGAAGAACACGTGGCGCGGGCAACACTCTGTTGCTGAAGAATCCCTTTTTTTTCTCTGATGAAGAAGAACAACAAACACAGGCAGCAGTTTCGGGCATGGAACCTTTTAACTTCTTTTTTTTTTTTTCAATTCTTTTTCCCAAATACAATTTTTTACAAAAAATTGTAAACCTCAAATTTTGTTCAATCCGAGGGCTAAAACTCTAACTTCGCTATGATATCAATTATTGAAAATTGATATAGAGAATATCGACCAGGCTCTGGTATCAATTGTTGAGAATTGAACGCGAAACGGAAAAAAAAAACTGCGGAAGCAGGAACACCAAGATTTACGTGAAAAATCTTAACGGAGAAAATCACTGGCAGAGGAGAAATTCACTATTTGAAATCAAGGTACAATGATTTTTGCGACTCAAACATCAATATATAGAGAAAATAAATAACCCTGATATTAGATATGAGCCCAACCCAGCCCAACTAGAATTCAGGTTACACCGAACTCTAACAATATGCTTTGGAGAAACCCTTGAAAAAGGGTGTATGATTGTCTAACGTGTTCTTTTGAGTCTACGCAGCAAAAGTTGAAACACATAGTAAGACTCAAATTGAAAAAGATTTAAATATGTTCTAAGCGGGCGCCCAAAGTTGAAATGCAAACGCTTGCACCAGTTGTCTAGAGCAGAGACGTTTTAGACACGAGTGTCTGCACCAGTCACCCAGTCCAGAAATGTATTTAGCCATGGCTTCCATCACCGATTGCCCAGTCCAAAGGACGTTTTAGATGTGGATGTCCGTCGCAGACACCTAACATGTTCTACAAACGCTTGGATTAGATACAATGTTTCTTAAAATTCTACATGCGGACTCCGAGACAACATATGTAATTGTTGTTGTGGATGCCCAGACTCAAGATATAGATGCTCCGACCCAAGATGGGGAAGCCCAATCCCGATGCACCATCAGAGGCTGGATGCCCAGAGATTTTGGCCGACGCTTAAAGCAAATTCTCGAAACAAATTGAGGATGCCCGACTTAGAGAAAACGTTTTTAAAAGCGGCTTCTCGTGGATGCCCAGAGTTGAAGTGTGAACGCTCGCAGCTATAGCACATACTTAAATTACGGATGCCCATTGCTTCCTTTATGTCTCTAGCAGACATCTTACGTACGCCCACAACAAGATTGTGATAGCTTGCAACTCAAGACTACAAAAAAAACTATAAATAGAGTCACTTTTAAATTAGCAAATCACTTGAAAAGAAAACATATTGAAGTGCTGTCATTTTGATTTTTGAAATATCTCTTCCATTCTGATTAGGCTAATTCTCTCATTTTCAACTTGAAATTATACTATTGTGAGAGTTTAGTCATTTATGCTTAGTGTTTTTGTTCAAAACTTCTACATCTTCTATTTGTGAAACAATTGAAGTGTAACTAATCACAGTGTTCGTTGTAAGGCAAGATTAATGTCCAAAAAATCAATGATACAAAAATTAGACGACACAGTTTTAAAACTTTGTTGAGTGGTAGCTGTTTTGGTAGAGCTCTCTTGGAATACCAGCTCGGTCCCGAGTCCAACTCAGTCCGCCCGAGACTCCAAACGCTTCTCCCCCTGCTCTGTCATCGTCTTCCTCGATCCCCCTCATCATAAGCAGTATTTTCTTCGCTTTTTCTCTCGCTCTCTCCGTTCCTCTTTCTTCCACGACTCTCAAAACCTCCGCCGCTCTCGCCTCCCTCGCTAACCCCTTGAATCTCAGTCCTCCCTGGCTCAGTCCGTACAGCACAGAAACGCAGTTCTCGCATGTCGACTCCGAGTCTAACTCGTTCTCCCTCAGTATCTTCACCAACGAACTGACGGCATTGCCGTCAAGCAGTGCCGATCTTCCTTCAGGACAGATGGCTAGGTTACACAGAATCGGCAGACCTCTATTTGTCGAGTTTCCAGATATCGCCATCTGCAACAGAGTCGGAATGGCGCCAAGTTTCACTAGTTTAGCTCGGTTGCTCATGGTGAGCGTCAGATTGTACAAGCAGAGCGCAGAGTCATTTCTAGTCTGCTCGCTTTCCGATCGGAGCTCCTGCATCAGATATGGCAGCGCGCCAAGAGCTCCGATCGCTGTCCTGTTCTCATCCTCCAAAGCTAAGCTGAAGAGCGCCCCGACCGCGTGCTCAACTGCCTCGTCGGAGCCCTCTCTCAATACCTCGATCAGAACCGGAATAAATCCAGACCTTACGATCTTCACCTTATTAGGGTTTTGCAGAGAGAGATTAACCAGCGAGGCTATGGCGTTGAATTGTACGTTGGGAAGTGTCGACAAGATCAAGGATTTTAGAGCTAAAAGCAGTCGAGGGGTACAGAGAGAAAGCCTTGATTCCTCGTTGGATCTCGTTATCTTTCTCAGGGAATTCACGGCGTCTTCTTGATCGAACATATCGGAGCTCTCAAGCTTCGGGACTAATTGATCTTCATTTTCGTATGAATTGTATTCAGTCGACGAGGTTGAAGACGAGTAACAGGACGGTCGAGTTGTAAACGGTAAGGAAGAGCTCGGACTAGATCGCCCAGTGGCCGATTCTTCGTACGAGTTCTTCATAAATTGGTTAATTCGAGGCCCTAAGTCAGTCTCTGCGTAAACTAGCATCGCCGCCGGTCTTTCCGCCATGTTTCTCAAGAGCTCTGTCTCTGAATTCCGCAGGTTCGGCTTCGGTCTCTCCTCTTCCATTAAATTACGGACGATTCTCTCCACGGAGCTTCGATCCGGCGGCTGTGGATACGCCATGTCTAATCCATCGCACCAGTTAAGTATCGTTGATTTCATGGTTCTGTTATCGAAAACAGTGGAGAAATCAGCTCTGGAGCCATCTTCAAGCTTGGAAGAGAAGCGAAATTCTCTGCAAACTTGAACGGAGACTCGCTCGAACGAGTGCCCAGAAGAGACAACAACTGGATCCGCCATCAAAGACCCAGAAATCGGGCAGATGAAATCTTTAGGAGTCTCCTTTTGTTCAGGGTTTGAGATGGATTGAGATAGATCATGCCAATTTAAGGTGCTCCATTTGGGTCTGCCATAGCTACCCATGCTTCAACTTCAGTTCAGCCAAATCAGAAACGCTACGTTTTATGTGATGGGAGGAGGTGGAAGAGGAGAGAGAGAGAGAGAGAGAGAGAGAGAGAGCAATGCTTTGCTGTAGAGGACTGGTTCCCATCGAAGAGTGGAGGCCGAAGGGGTTGACTCTGAAGTTCAAGTTTTACAACTTGAGGGGGACAATGGAAAATATTAATAATATAATTTAAAATAAAGTATTGAAAAACATTTACAGTACTATAGTTTATACTAATTAATATTTTATTATTGAAAAGTCAACCAAAAAGCCCAAAAAAATATTATCTACCTTTCACACATTGAACATGTTGGCAAACAATTTTCTACAATTTTAATATATTTGATTTAAATAATTAAATAAGAGCGAATTAGGAGTAGAACAACATTAAATAAGCCATCCTAAGATAGCGACAATGTTTTAGTTTATTAATTATACAATCAAGGTTTTGTTTTTCATTTACCCTCTCATACCTCAACTTGGTCGATGTTAGTTTTTGAACTAGGCTTATGTATATTAATGTTTTTATTTATTTAGAGAGTTAGATAAATATTTTTTAAACATTGGTGACCCAAATGGTCACGGTGTGCTATACTCTATAAATATTGAGGTGCTACATTTTTATTTTATAAAGATATGAAACTACAAACAGCAAAAAAAAACCATACTTTATCAATTTTCAACTGTAGATGACAATTAGAGTTCACCAAATTAATATTATACATATAAAGTTTCTAATTTATATTAGGAAAAATGACAAATTAACCATCATTTTAATTAGTAGTGACAAATCAACCATCACCATTTTTTTTACTAACAAATTAATCACTGAACTATAAAAAAATGACACTGCTAACATCGATGTCACGTTTGTCATTAAATGTAATAATGTTGATTTGCGGCGGCTCGTCTACAAACCATCGTAGCTCCATATTTTTTTAAAAAATAACACTACAGTTTTGATGGTTCGCCACAGATCATTTAGTAAGCCGCAACAGTGTGATGATAAATTGTCACGGTTTCATATGAAGCGCCGCGGTTCGTCCTCAAGCTCTCGTGGTTTGTCGTCAAGTCGCCACCGGTCGTCGTCAATCTGTCACGGTTCGTCTGCAAATAAAAAAAAATTTATTGTCTTCTTCGTAAGAAAATCCAAATAAATTGTGATTCTCTCATGAATTGCAAAACAATTTTAAATCATCCGAAAACTAAAACAATAACATTTTTTTACAAGATCTTCTAAATTATAAAACTCAAAATCTTCTAAATCCATTCTTTTACAAAATCTAAAATCTTTTAAATCCATTTTTCATGGATATTAACTCTTTTCAACTGAAAATCTATTTTAAATCACGAGTTTTTTTTTCATTTTCTATGTGAGTATTTTTTTTTGCACTACGATTTTTAGAAAGTTTACGGTGACATTTGTGGCGGCAATTTCTCAAAGTTCAATGGTTAATTTATTAGTAAAAAAAGAATGATGGTTGGTTTGTCACTAACAATAAAAGATGATAATTGATTTGTCATTTTTCCTTTATATTAATATGATATATATTTTTTAAAATTTTATTTATTAAAATTATAATAATTATTTTTTTATTATAATGTTTTATTTGAAAATATAAGAATTAATTTTTTTTAATTTTTTAACGTCATGTAATGCTGCCCACTAAGAGCTGAGGAGGGAATTTTAATGTTTTTTTTTTTTTACATATTTGGGTTCAATCGAGTTGGGCCACCTCTTTAAATCAATTCAGGCTCGATTAGCTACAATAATGACAACAATAACATGCCCATTAAACAACGTTTTAAACTTGAACATTCTTTTTAATAGTCCCTTTAACATCTTTATTTATTTCATTATTTCACCACCGTACAAAGAAAGTTACTTAATAAAATAATAATAGTTGATCCTATGACATACATGTGTTCACTAATTTATAGAATTATTACAGTATTATATAATTATTTACACTAATTTATATAATCACTAATTTATACATGTGTTCACTAATTTATAGAATTATTACAGTATTATATAATTATTACACTATTTTTTTTGTGGGTCTAGAAATAGCTGAGATTTTTTTAAAAGGGTAAAATCTTTTATTAAAAGAAATAAATTTTTGCAATTATTTCCCTGCATTAATTTCCTATAGTCATGTCATTATCACTACCATCTAAGGCCATCGATGGCGGGAGTAAACCTTGTTCTGTCACCACAATTCTATTCAGCCAGAGGGAGACTTTGTCTATTGAGAGAGAGAATTTCACCATTTGTTGCATGTTTTTTTTTTTTTTTTTGAAGGGGTGTCCAAAATCGATTTGGTTTGATTTTAGGTCGAATTGAAATCAAATTGACTTTTTTTTTTTGTAAAAAATGGAACCGATACTAAGTAATAATTTAATTACTACTTAGTATAACTTAGGGAAAATGACAAATCAACCATCGTGGTTTGCGGTCAATGACAAGTCAACCACTGTGGTATGTTTTCTAACAAGTTAACTACCAACGTATGTGAAAATGACAAATGCACCATCGCTGTCCATTAAAAAAAGCTGATGGCCCCACCATGTATGCCTGGACGCTGCGGCGTCCAGGCCAAAATGATTTTGAAATAAAAAAAAAAAAAAAAAAAATATATATATATATATATATATATACTTAAACCAATTTCGCCCAAATTTCAAGCCCTAATCTGCAACTCTCGACAGACTTGCGACGAGGAGTGCGACGATGAGTGCGACAAGGAGTGCGACGAGGAGAGGAGCTGCGTGCGACTAGGAGAGGAGCTGCATGCGACGAAGAGAGGAGAGGAGCTACGTCCGACGACGATTTGAGGTAGATTTGTGTGTATTTGTTGATGATTTTCTCATACAGCGGTAAGAAGTTTCCCTTGTGTACATTCTTAATATTGCTTTCCACGTAATTGACCGCCAATTGTTCCCTTTGCATTACAGGCCGTTCGGCGTCTTCCGGTGTACCCTTGCGGGGATGGAGGTGATAGGAAAATGCAAAATTAAGGAACAATTCCACCTGCACGAACCTCCAACCTTTGAGTATGAGGGTCCATTGTTCGCCCGAGCAGATAGAGTATTTCTTGACCCGCACTTGTCGTTTCTGATCACGGATTTGCGTCCGAAACCGACCAAGAAGAAGAAGGCGTAGTGTAGTTCAATGATATGTTGTTTGGATGTTATGTATAGTTTACATTTAGTGGATGATTTGGATGATACTGGAACTGTTTGGGATTCTTTTTTGTGCAGGATGTACGAGAGTAGTTTTGGGGGAGTAAAGAAACAAGGCACATTATGTCAAAATTTTTAAAAAATTATGAAGTCAGGTCAATTGATTAGTTGTAACGCCCCTGGAAAATTATGAAGTCAGGTCAATTGATGCGCATCACTGTGGGTGAATTTTATCCCGTACCCATTATTCATTGCATAATCAACAATTTCTTCTCTAATTTTATTCAAGGAACTATATTTTTTGCCTAGCCCCATACCAACAAATGTGCACTCTGCTTCTGGTTGGCGTCTCAGTCTACTCTCTGCCATGTCCATCTCTTCATCACTAGTGGATTGGCATGCTGATCGGAGTTCCTCATCGTCCTCTTCGTTTAAATTTGCTGAGACAGAATGCAAAATAATAGCAACTTCGTTTCCAAAGCCACGTACCTCTTCATTGGCCAATAACGTCTCTGAAGGGCCCACTTGAGCTTCACGGTTAATACCACCTTCTGTAACACTCCAAGATGCCATTTTTTCCAACAAATTCTTCAACTTTTCCAAAATCCCTTTCTCTACTCGCTTCAGCGCAGCTCAGACTTCTCTAGGGTTAGCTAATAAAGGGAAAACGATAGAATACATGCGAATATTGCAGACCACTCGGATTATGTATTCTGCTGAATTAACATTATGTATTATGCTGACTTAACAGAGGGACGCAAATGGCCTGGAGGCAAATTGCCTGGACGCCGCGGCGTCCAGGCCAGAAATTGCCTGGACGCCGCGGCGTGCAGGCCAAAATTGCCTGGACGCCGCGGCGTGCAGGCCAAAATTGCCTGGACGCCGCGGCGTCCAGGCATACATGGTGGGGCCATCAGCTTTTTTTAACGGACAGCGATGGTGCATTTGTCATTTTCACATACGTTGGTGGTTAACTTGTTAGAAAACATACCACAGTAGTTGACTTGTCATTGACCGCAAACCACGATGGTTGATTTGTCATTTTCCCTATAACTTAATAGCTAATTAGTCAATAATTCAATTATTATTTAAATATCAATCAAATAATTTAAATTTTAAATAATTGTGAGACTTAATTTTGAACAAATAACAATTTATTGAATAATTACTTAACATTAGCCCTAAATCAAACCGCAAACCAAATTTTTTTTAATAAAAATTGTAAATGTATCGGTTCGGTTAGTGTCGGTTTTGAATAAGTCAAACCGATAACCGAACCGATAACTTCGGTTCCTACAAACTAGTACCGAAGATCGGTTCCAAGGTGTTCAAAACCGATCCAAACCGAACTGAATTGATCGATTTTTGTTCCGTTCATCGGTTCCGGTTCGGTTTTAAACACCCCTATTTCTTTGGGGTTGAAATTGTTAGGTAAGAAAATGATTAACATTACTAATCTAATCCCATTATTAACATTATTAATCATAATTAACTAACCTTAATCATTCACTATTTACACCTTAATCACACAATTAGTCACTAATCCCTCAAGTGACACGTGTCAATACCCATTGGCTGTCCAATATTATTACATGACCACATACTTCAATGTATTAGAAACATTTCTCCTTTTGTACACGTCTCCAAATTCCAACTTTAAAGATATTTCCCAAAACAGTGCAGTTTTGGACTTGTCCAACTTCAAACATGCATAATTTTTATTGCATACATCCAAATCCTTTCAATTTAAAGTCATACACTTCATTTATGCGTCTATTTTATAACCTCAAAATTGTTTGAATTTATAATTACCATAACCTCTTCAATTAGCCACAAATAGTAACTATACTCATTTATAACACATTTATTAACTTGCATACAAAAATTTATATCTTAATGAGCATATATCCAATTGATATATATCCATTACCATTTTATAATCTAAGGTATTTACTATTATATCTATTTTTAGTTTAGAAAGATATATTCAATTGATTGGTCAATTTATTATTCAAAGTCATTTCATAACTTATTTATCACTTAATCACCTTTAATTATAAAAAAGCATGATTATTAAGGTTAATCCTTAATCCAAATCATCACAGGTTTATTTTTATATCCAACATATAAATGTTTTATGAAACTTTATTTTGAGACATGTTCTTATATGAAATGATGTCTCCATTTTTATGACCTTCAGTTTTTTATATTATTATGTATTTTCCCTCGACATATTTTATTTGAGTATGCTTATTTTGTTCATTGATCATCTTAGTTTGGTGAACCAAGTTTGATCGACCCGTGAAGGGGAAATGTTTTCTTTATGCACATTCGACTATTGGAAGATGTATTTGTTAATGTTAACTAGAGTAATGGGATAGCTGATTGTCTTATCCTTGGGTGCAAAACTCTAAACCTTATTAAGATCTTATTTTTGTGACTTTAGCGATTGTCGAGTATCGCCGTTACTATTTATGTATATAGCATAATATGTCCGGGGTTCACGACTGGCTCCATTTCATTGGGTTTTTTCATAATATATAGTAGAACCTATTTTCTATAATACCACACTCTAGTGGAGTGTTTTATCATTTGTCCTACTACTTGTTTTATAAACCCGTTTTATCTCATATGTTTTATATGACATGCTCATATTTTATATTAATTTTAACGTAGTATGTAAAACTTTACCCCTATTGGGTTTAGTTGACTCACACCAACAACATTTTCTTGTAGGTTTTAGTTTGGATGATCCGCAAAATTCGATGTAGGAGTGAGCTTGGCGAGACTTTTACCTTAGCACGTATTTTCCTTTTAGAGTACTTTTTGTGAGATTATAACTTAATTTAAATTTGTAATAAAATTTTAGTTATTTACTTTCATGGCACATTTGTTTTTTAACTTATATTTATCACTTTATTTTTAATGTTATTGATGGACATTTGGTTTAGCCCAATAGGTTGGGCTCTGGGTATTTAAGTGTAATACCTCGATTTTTATCGTTGTGAGTATAAGATTTTTCCATAACAATGTTTGGTGATTGGATGTTAGTTTGATGGAGATTATAACTTAATGGGTTGTCAGTTATTAAGGAGGAATTGATGGTAGGATGAAAATTGAAATTGGATGTGAGAAATTAAGAAAAAATCCTCTTGAAGAACAAAGTGATCAACCACTGAAGAAGTGGTCAACCAAAATTTTAACATATTTCAAAAAGAAAACTCGGGTTGAATTGTGGTCAATCACTGAATGAGTGGTCGACCACAAATCTTAAAGAACGCAAAAATAAAGCTTTGGAAAGATTTTTTGGTCGACCACTCTCACAAAATTAGTCGACCAGAATGTGGAAAGTTACATGAAATTAGCATGTGTCATGATTTTAGTTGTTAATTCAAAATAATGACTCATCACTTCTTTGTTGAGGAGGCCCCACTTCATGCTTGGGTGGCTGAATGAGTAGATTAAGCTATATTTAAGAAGAAAACTTGAGATGAAATGAAAAGTAAAACCGTGAGGGAGAGAAGAAATCTTGAGAGAGAAAGGAGAGAAGAAAGAAAGTTGTGAGGTTGAGAAGAAGAAGAAGAAGAAGAGAAGGAAGAAGAAGCTTGAAGAGGAAGAAGGCTAAGGTTGTCTTTCAAGGTATGTTGAGTTTTCTTTGAAGTTTTATGAGATTAGTTGAAGTTATAGAGGATTTAAGTTATAGATAAGTTATGTTTAACATTTACTCATGCTAATTTGGAATTGGTATGTTCAAAGTGTTAAATATCAAAGGGGTAGTTAAGGACACTTGAAAGATATTATGCTAAGGAATTCAGGTAAAAGATATGCATGTTTTTTGGCCTATTGGCTTACATCACAAGAATTTAAGAAATTGTTTGATATATTGTGTATTTATGGGGATATTATTACCATATGACATGATTATTTGTATGCTCACATGTGATTAGTTATAGGAAATATAAGAGGTTAGTATCGATGTTATTAAAGACTAAAATGTTGATTGTTAATGACAAGACAAAGAAAGAAATGTAATATGTTGCTGTGGTAGAAATTGTGTAGATGATATTGTGCATTTTATTGATCATATGCATTTCATGCATCATGGTTTTGTTGAAAAAGTAAAAAAATATTTTATGCATACTCTTTGAAAAGGAAACTGACATTATATAGAAATAAACGTAAATAGACGTGATGGGGTATGGGTTCTTGAGATGGCTCCCTCGTGTGGGTCAATAGGTGTCATTCTACCTTGTATGGTGATACCTCTAGCGTCTGTATGGATAAGTGAAACTAAAGAAAATAGAAATAAACATAAATATATGTGACAAGGTATGAGTTCTTGAGATTGCTGCCCCATGTGGGTCAATAGATGTCACTCTACCTTGTACACTGATATCTCAAGTGTCTGTATGGGTAAGTGAAACTAAAGAAAAATGGAAATAAACGAAAATAAAAGTAAATAGACGCGACGGGGTATGTGATGCCTCTAGCGCCTGTATGGTAAGTGGAACTAAAGAAAATGGAAATAAATAGAAATAAACATAAATAGACATTGTGAGGTAAGAGTTCTTGAGACGGCTACCCTATATGGGTCAATAGGTGTTACTCTAACTTATACAGTCATATCTCCAACGCCTGCATTGGTAAGTGGAACTAAAGCTAAAGTTAAAGGTAAAAGTCAAGGTAAAAGAAAAATAAAAACGAAAACTGCATTTATTTTATAAAGTGCATGGCATGAGCATAACATATTTTTATCTCTTATTGAGCCTTAAACTCATAGTTTAAGTCTTGTATGTAGGTAAACACGAAGGTAAAGAAAGAAATGAGCAGTTGATAGAGGATTTACGCGGCGAGATATTGTGTTGGTCGGGCTCAAGAGAAAAAGGAAAAATGTAATTTGTTTAAGTTAAGAAACGTTTTGTACAATGTAAAGATTTTAAAGATGAAATTTTATTTATAGTGTTCCAGTCATTTATTCTCAAATGTTTTTAGTACGAAAAGTATTCCGCTACACTATGTTTTGAAAAAAATAGTGTTTCAAATCTCAACATTTTAAGTAAAGAAAAAACGGATTGCTACATTAAGTTTCATTTATGTCTTCTGTTGCTTAATTAATCTAAAAGTTAAAGGTTCGGGCGATTCGATTCGTTTGTGGGTCGGATCGTTGCTCATTCTTTCTCAGGTCCCCTTTGGGGCGTGATAGGCTCTACCCGCAATTGGCATTACATAATGTAAAGATAAGAACTAAAATCATGAACTATACCTTTTGCATTTTCCAAGTTATTTGAGATTGTGGATCTGTTATGGTTTGTGCTTATGCATCATAATTAATATTTTGGTTTGTTCTCATCTTCACACAATAAATTATCACATGTCTAACTCAAATAATTTACTATGTAACATATGCGATGAAATTAAGCTTTTTAAAAAATAAAGCAAAAAAGATATGTGATGAAATAAAGACAAACTGGCAGATAAGGTTTTGAACCTTTGGGAGTGGGAGAGCATTGTCTAGCTCATTTTCTTCTATTTTTGGCTCTATTTTGGGTAACTATAACACCCTAAGTTTCGCTAAGCAGTACAATATTGTCTATTTTTTGTTAAGTTTCGGACGATTTTTCTCTTGGGTTTTACTCTCAAACACGTTGTATTAGTTGAAAATAGAATACTATATATAGAGAGAGCTCCCCAAAATCACAACTTTTCAATACTTGGTCTTAAGCTCCAACAAAATTCTCACAAGAATGAGTCCCTATAGCAATATTCAAAGTTTCGTCCATTAATACAATATTATCATTTTGGGGTCGGGTGGGTGCATTAGTTGGTCTTGCCCAGCAAAGCCTCACAGGTACGGCCCCCCAAATTTGGGTGTCTTCTTTAATGCATCCAAATGCCCGTAATTTCCTTTGACAGAAGCTTATTGTTCATTCAAATAAAAGGAAGCTCCGGTTTTCTCTAATTCTGTTTGCTGTGGAGAACTGGTCTGTTCCAAGACAGAGTTATTCTCGGCACAGAACACGACACAAAAAAAAAAAAAAAAAGGAAACAGAAACTCCTTTTTAGCCGAACAACAAAAGAAACCAATTGTGTTAAAGCAGAAGACCAACATAAAAAACAATTAGTCTTTCGCAGGCTTCCCCCAGTTCAGTTTATTCTTTACATGAACTGATGATCTTTTCAAGTACCATGTGAAAACGCAGGCTCTCTTTAGTACTTGGTCTGCCTTTTGAGTTTCCACCACAAACAAAGCCCTAGAAATTCTCTCTTTTTCTCTTTTCTTTTCCCTGTTTCACTTCCTTGTTTAAATTCTCAAAACGGCCTTCTTCTTCAATGCTTCGCCATTTTAGAACGGAAATGGGTGTTGCAGATGGAAGAAACAACGGTGGGTGTAATATAAAATAGGAATAGAAGAAGATGATATAAGATTTTCTGGCTTCTTAACCTAGCTATGCTCTTGTTTCTCCAAAGAAAATTGTAACATACATCCATGCATTCATGTATGATGTTGGAATGTATCTATTTATGTAATTATGAGCTTCCTATGAAGATCTATATTATCAAAAATGGTTGTAGATTTTGAAACAAAAGTGAGAAGAACATGTTAAAAATAAAATTCAAATAATGTGCCTCTTAATTAATGTGTCTTTTAGTTTGTCTTTTGGATTATTCATACATCTTTGGAAATACATCTTAAGATTAATCATTCATGTATGTGGGACTTATATATTTAATAAATTCATATATTAGATGGTTCATGTATTGTGTTATTCATGTACCTAAGAATCTTTCAAATTATGTATGTCATAGTTTAAGGAAGTTGTCTCCCATTGGGGAAATCTTCCAAAGGTGTACCAAAGTACCAAAAGAAAATATCCAAGTAAATTAAATAAAAGAATTTTTTGGTCTCCCTCCATACTATTTTTTCTATAAAATCTTCCTTTCTCATACTAACAAATTGGTATCATAGCATAATCGGTTTTTATATTTTCAAAAAAATGGTATCAGAGGGCAGGATACATCAGATCCAAGGTATTTCAGAGCTAAGAAATTTCAAAGCTAAGGTACTTTAGAGCTTGAGTATTTCAGATCCAGGGCATATTGGAGCCATAATATGTGATTTAAAAGGAAAGATGGTTTCACCACCAAGTTATGTTTGAGTTAATTTATTTTAGAGCCAAGTTATTTTATTGAGAAGAGAAATTATTATTTGAGCCAAATTATTTCTTTGGAAAGATAACATGTTATTCGAGCAAAGTGCTTCATTGATAGAGAAGCTATAATTGTGTTGAAAGAGAGACGATGATGTGGTGAAGCATGAAGTCATGAGAGGCTGAAAAGAAGGGTGTTGTGTTCTCCAAAGTAGAGAGATAGTTATCTCAGGCACAAAAGAATGGCGTGTTGTTATCAAAAGTTGGGAGAGTTATCCAAGACCAAGTTTCTAAAGAATGGGTGTAAGAAGGCTATCATCAACAAAGGGTGCATGATGCCGAGTAGAGAGATAACTATGTGTGCAAGACCATCGTGAAGGTAGGTCTTTGTGATGGGACCGAGATTGGGGAGTCCCAAGAATGGAAGACTTCGTTTTCGACACACTCAAGAAATAAGAACCAACATGCACAAACAAGAGTTGATTGAGAAAGTTCTTGCTAACAATGTACCAATGTAGAAGAAGAAGATTGATGGTTCAAGTTGCGAGAAAATTCAGTTTCAAGGAAGGTGTTGAAAATAAACTTAATTCGAAGAATGTGACTCTAATTAATCTGTCTTTTGGTTTGTCGTTTGAATTATTCATGCAAGTTTGAAAAGATATATTAAAATTAATCATTTATGTATTTAATAAGTTTATGTATTATTAGATAGTTCATATATTATGTTATACATATACCTAGGAGTCCTATAAATTATATTATATATGTTCTGGTTTAAGGAAGTTGTCTATACAAAATCCCTTAAAAGTATACTTTTAAGTACCAAAAGACAAGATCCAAGTTAAATAAATGAATTTTTTTGTTTCCCTTGATATCATTTCTTCTTCTCTAAAATCATTCTCTCATTCCCACAAATGAATATCAAAGTATATTCTGCTTTATATTTGACTACGTAACAACAAGCATGAAGAACAATCCCTAGAGTTAGTTGTCGTTTATTTAAAAGCTGGACAAGAACAGATAAGAAAAAAGAACAGTAAACTATTTGATCAGAAACCATGAATTCTCGTGTTCACAACCTAAAAGGAAATATCATTGATTACGGATTATTGAATTGAAAAAAAAAGCAGAATTTTCATTGGCCATCAATACTACACCAACTCTTACTCAAACAAATAAGCAAATCCATTCAATTTTGCTCCTAGAAACTAATGCAAGCGAGGATATGTAGCAGAAGTCGAATCATGATGCTATTCTGTGAATCATAAACAAACATATTTCAAAGCAGCTTTCAGGTTCAATTATGTACATGAAAGCGAAATGTAAGTGTAATAGCACGCAGTAGAAGAGGATGGAAAAAAACAGGGAAATAAATGATTTAATGGACAAAAATGAAGAAACCCAGCTGGGAAAAAGAGTTCTGAAGCTGTAATTATGTAGTTTTAGTTTGATCATCAGATGATCAATCGGACCATGAAGGCTTGATTCCCCAAGAGAGTGGATTTTGTGACGGAAAAGAACCCTGTCACTGATCTTGTTGGATGATCTTGATAATACAGAAAATAGGGTTTCTCAGAAGCGAATACTCATTCTTGTTCTTCCTCTCTTCTGCTGCATCTGCCGGCTCTTCTTCTCCTTCTTCTTCTTCTTGTAGAGGTTTGGATAGTTGGTGAAGGTGGAGAGAGGATGGGTGGAAACAGAAAAGGGAGATGGTGAGGAGGTAATGATGGTGGTGAAGAGTGAGAAGGGAGGGGAAGGAGGCGGACATGATGATTGCTGTTGGGTTCTGGCGTTGAAAGGTTTTTACAAAAATCCAAAGTATTTAGTGCTTCCCTTCTTTGCCTAGAGAGAGAGAAAGAGAGGGACCTCCCTCTCTTCCTCTCTCTTTCTAAGAAAGATTTCACCAAACCCATCAGGATAAGCTTTTGCTGTCAAAGAATAGGAAACACCTAATTCATTCCATTTCTATTACAAAAGACAATGTATTTTTCACTGGAGTTTTCACAAGAGTAACGGGTTATATTTTGGGGAGTCAAATTTTCTTGTCAGCTCAAAAAATTCACGATACAATATTGAGAGTTTTTTGAGAATATCTAGTGTATCAGAAAGATTGTACCCATAGGCGTGATCTTATAGTACTTTTCTAGTTATTTATTTTGCATCAGGTATTTGTCCCGTTGCCACGTCCAGGAAAGGACTCGAGACAAAAAGAGAAGCAATTTGGCTCGAACCTGAACTGTGTTGGCCGACTTTTTTTCTCTTTTAAGTTATTTATTTAAGCAGCTTTAATAAATTACAACATGTCAGAACCTAACCAATTGGGCTACACCAAAGATCTAATAGTGATAATATAAGTTCGAAATAAAAATATCACAAATACAGGAATTAATGCAAATATTATTACAGATTTATAATAAATAAGTTCAACCTCACGAAACTCTCGAAATAAAAATATTGAACTACCAAAGGAAGTGTCGGGTCAGTCCTACGATGGCAATCGGTGATCTTCCAAATTTATAACTTAAGGGATGTCGTTAGAGTGAGTCAACGAAATTTAATAGGGGTAAAAATTTTATATCAAATAATTAGAATTTTACAAATTAAATTATAGAGAAATGCCATGAATAAGACATACAATTAAAACTTACTAGAAATTGACTAGTAAGGCAAAAGTAGAAAAATGTTCACTATAGTATGGTATGTACGTAAAATAACCCCCATAAAATCTTAGTGAAAATGGAGTTACTCACAGGTTCCATGTAACATATGCCATTGGCGTATAGAACAAAGAGATATTCAGTGATCGCTAAAGCAATAAAATGATATCCTTATAAGGTTTAGTGTCACGACCCGCAAGGGACCCGAGACAGAACGGGGAACGATCCGGCCCAAAAGGGATGGATCATCCGACCCATTTCACTTAAATTAATTATGCAGCAGCGGAAGACAAAAATTTAATTAATTAAGCCAAGACCCAAAATACAATGGGCTTAATAGGTCCAAAAGTGACATCAGATAGTAAAGAAATATAATCCAAATAAAAGAAAGACTGTACAGAAAAGAAATTAAGGATTTAGGGTTTACAGTCATCCAAACAAATAAAAGTACCTCAAAAATGTCTCTCAAGAGGGATTATTAAAATATTAGAAATTTAACGAGGATGACAGAATCTATTCTTGACTTGGCAACTGGAAGTCCGACAAATAATTTCCTGAAAATTTTATTTAAAGGGATGAGTTGTCTAACTCAATAGGGATTTAAAATTTTCAGAATTTAAAAGAAAGATTTTTAATAAGCATATATATAAAAAAAAAATTTAGATAACATTTTTGTGTCATAACATTTAAAGAAATAAAGGCGATACTCGGCGATCGCAAGCCAAATAAGACCCTGATCAGGTTTAGGGTTTTGCACCCAGGAACACGGCACATACAGCTGTCTCATTACTCTAGTTGCACTTTAGGGATTAAAACCCAAGGACATTTCTAAGGAAATCCCCTTTTTAACAAATTAAATAACAAACAAACACACCTCATGGGATAGAATGTGTAAAATAAAATTTAACAAATTCTAATACTTGAAAAGGAGTGATTCATTAGAATATAAATTATTAAATTTAAAAGAATTATTTAAAAATAATAATATGCAAAATGTAGTGCATAACAAAAATAATCCCTACCTCAAAGTAGACTTTCACCGACTGAAGCTTTAATCCAAAAGGTTTAAATCCAATAGTCCCCGAAATTTTAATTCAATTAAATGTACCTATTCAAGGGTTTAAGTGTTAAACTTTATAACTAGATATTCAATATTATTTAAACTTTATCCAAATGTAATTGGATTGAATTATGCAATATTTATGACCCAAAGTTAGTTTGATTTAAGCCCAAAACTAAGTTGAATCACGACCCAAAATAGCTTAGTCAAACTTACCATTTAGTCCAGCGTTAGATTTAGATTCAGGCTCATCTTTAAACTCATTCAATTGTATTACCAAGTCCAATTGGGCATTGGGACATTGTCTCCCTATTCTGGTCCTTAACTTGTAGAGTTAGACCAAAGCCCAAAAATTACCCCAAGCCCAAAGACCATTTGTTTGGTCTGGTTTACAAATGAAATCAATAAAGGGATCCAAATCTACACACTCCAACCAACGCTAAACGTAACAGATGAAAAAGATCATCTTGTATACCTCTGCAAAAGATTCACAATCGAAGAAGCTCCAAGTTGTCTGAGAAATCCAAATGTTCAAATCTTCAAATTCGAATGAAATCCTAATATAAATCAAGAAGAAAACTCAACATTCTAACCAACCAATTGAACCACTAGTTGAGAACAGATTACTTACTGAAAACGGGGTTCCAATTTCTGTTCACGACAAATCGAAATCCTTGATTTGAGAAAGGAATCTCTTCACTGTATAAAGCTTTAATTTGGCCAAAACAGATTCAAAGCTTCAACCTTTGAAATAATTGTGTCCATTAGAATCGGTTTAGGCGGAGAATAGGACAAAAATTGAAGGGGAGAAAATCTAACTTCAACATTACATCCCAAATGACAAAGGATTTAAGATGCAAAGCATACCTCTGTTGCAAACACTCAACGGAAAGAAACTAGTCACGTCCAAGAACCCGATTGCTCAAACCTTTGAACTCGGACGAATCCTTACAGAAATTGGAAAGTAAACTCAGTATTCCAACCAATCTATCAAGAGAAATTACCCAAAAAGAGATTACTTACTCATTTAGGGCTCCAATTCCTTCACTCGGAAATTCTTGGTCTTAGGGAGAAATCTTCTCGGCAAGAGTTGACGACTAGGAGAATTAATTACGCAGAGGAAACTGATTGCTTTAAAAATCGAATGGGAAGGGACCGTTTTGGGAGGAAAATCGCGGCACTCTGCAACTTCCATAGGGGGAGAATACGTTTTCCTGAAACGTATTCTTCCCTAATTTATTATCATTTAATTTAATTTTTTTTTTACATAAAATGGAATGGGCCAACTTGATTTTTGGGCCGGATTTCACAGTTAGGGTTTTGCACCTAGGGACACGGCACAGTCAGTTGTCTCCTTACTCTAGTTAAAACAACAAACACATCTTCCAACGGTTGAATGTGCATATAGAAAACAGGACTCCTTCAAGGGCCGATCAAACTTAGTTCATTCAACTAAGATGATTAACAAATTATGTGCATGCTCAAAATGAAACGGGTCCAGTGAAAATCATACATATAATATTGTAAAAACGAATGATCATAACGGATCCGTCATTTTATATGAGAATACGTCTCAAAATAATTGTTTTGAAAACAATGTCATACTGAACATAAAATAAAACATCTACCTCACAGTAGCCTACCAACAACAATTAAGGCTCAATCCAAACCGAGAATGTCAATAATCAGTCGAGTTCAAATTCCAAAGTCTTGGAATCTAAAGATAATCATAATACAAAATTAGAATCGAACTAACCCACAAAATAACCAAATCTCAGGTTTAAGAAAACAACTCGTGAACAATTGACTCCAAGGCCCAAACTGGTTCCAAAACCTTCCTTGAATCAACCGTAAAACAATTGGGTTAAACAAGCAAAATGACCCTAAAATAGGGTCTGAGCCATAGTTTCAATGAACCGGACCGTGCCCAAAACTAGGCTTGAGTCACAGCCTCACAGCCTAAAAGAGGGACCAAGGCAGGTGGCGCGGTGTCGCGGCCCCTGCCTGGCCGAGCTGTGACTTGGCCTGGCAGGGGGGCTGGGTGTAATATCCCAGATTTTTATATCGAAATTTAAAATTAATAATTGGATATATTGAATTAGTCGAATAAATTATCGGGATATTAATAATGACGTAATCCATATGTTATAATGTTTAATTGAGGAAAATGGATATTGGGACGAGTTGGGACGGTATTTGGCATCCTCAACTCTAAAAATTGTCACAGTGCGGACGCTGCGGAAGCTCCGGACGATAGCAGAACCGTCCGCTTTGAATATGTCTTTAAACTAGACACATTTGGACGATAGCAGACGATAGAAAAATGGCGTCTGAATGAATCTATTCTATTTCTAGGAACTTTTGGACGGTAGCGGATGTATACGGACGAGATAAATTGGCGTCCGAATGACTCTGTCCCAAGTCTGGACACATTCGGATGACTGCCGACGACTCATGCAGACGCTAAATTACGTCCGAATATGCATTTCAGACGGTGCAGAGGAAGGACTGGGGACATGTTTTCTCGTCCGAAAATCGGTTTCAGACGATGCGGACGACGCACCGCATTCGGAAGGGCAAAATTGTACGAGAAACCCATTTAAATCGGATGATTATCTTCTCCGTATTTTTATTTTCTCCTTCGATGCATGCTGCTGGCGACACGTCTTAACAGTGAGGGAGTATCTGGCTTGGTTGCAGATGAGTGGACCTCCATTGTGTAAGTGAATAGGTGTACGTCTCTGGTTCTGGCTATAAAGGAAGAGATAAGTTGGATTTCCTCTCCTTGTTGTTCGGATATTTGATTCAGTTATGTTAAATTGTATGGAGTAGTGAATGTTAAAAGTATTGAATGTTTTGTTGGATAACCAGTTACGTTGATTTTGGTGACAGCCTCTATTGAATATTGTGTTGGATACTCTGTTAAGCTTTGGTAACTAGGTCACGGTCTCTGTATTGTGTTGAATGATTGATTGGTATTATTGATCTGAAGCTGAAACCGTAAACTTTAATCATTTGAATGGGATATTGGATGTTCTCTGCTGTGTTGAAATTCTGCTATTCATACTTAGTTATCTGTACAGAGAATTGAATGATTTAAGGTGTTAACGGTCACTGTTGAGTGATGTAAAGAATCTGTTGTTATGTTGGTTGGTTTTGAATTGTGACAAATTATCTTGTTCTTTTGTTAGTGACCTATTGCAAATGAGAGAATGGACGAAGAGCTTGTTGGAGGAGGATGATCGAACTGATGACAGTTTGTTCTAATGATTGCGTTGAGATGCGCTGGGCATGCTTCTGATAACGAGGTAATTCTTGGTTTGATATTGGTTTAGAGTATGTTCAGTTAACTGGTATGCATCAAGTTGTGGCTCTTAGAGACTGTTAAATGGTTGAGTCTTTGTAATGACTATTGAGACTTTATGTTTGGCACGAGAATGGTAATGTAGTGCGGCACAATTATATGATGTATATGATGGACTTGGGTTTGATTGCAAGAAATGGTTTAGTAAATTGTCTTGTTAAGTGTTCTTGATTGATAAACTGCCTCTTGAGTTGAAAAACATATATTGTGCATATTGATCATTATTGGCTATGGGAAATATGCATCAGTTTCGTAAAGTAAAGACACATTGATGGAATGAGCAACATTATAGGGTTATTGCTATTCCATTATTTATGTCAAGGTCTTGGAATTGAAATTGGTATTGTGAGGTTTGATATTCCGTTGTCCATGTTTAAATAGTGACAGTGTTAAGTCGTAAAAATAAGATTATAATACGTGATCTAAATGGTTTTGAAGGTACGAAGAACAGAAAAGAAACAGAAAGGCGTTATTGACGCTAGGTAAGTGATACTTACTGTGCCTTAGTCTTCAGACCCTACATCGCAAGAATCAGGATTGCATGCTGTGTGTTTACTAGATTTAGGTTCTTTTAATGATGTATTTATTAGACATTTATTGCATATAGGATTGTATGAATCCACGTACATATCGTATGACATAATAATCTATGTAAATAGGCGTGTGCGGGTTTGGGAAGTTAATGAATTCCCATTGTCATATAGATCCGTGTTGGACGGATTAGAAAGAAAATAGGTTAGCGACATAGGATACCAGGATTCATTGTTTCCGGTTCCGAAATTCCCAACGTTCTCGTAACAAAGGAGTGTATACGGCCTGGGTAACCCATTGATATATATATTGCTCCTTTGTGGATTGACCAAGTTACACATGGTTCCACGGTGTTTGTCATGTATACACTCTTGACTTAAATTGCATTGTATGATCTTGCATATCATTTGCACTTCACTTTATCACTTACTGAGCGTTAGACTCAT
>CM039471.1:7043584-7088894 GCA_022433065.1 Begonia loranthoides
GGCCATTCCTTCACATTTGAAGCAAGGAGACGCGAAGACAGGGGAGAAGAGAAGGAGCGGCCAGATCTCGTCAGCCGACGACTCGCGACGGTCGGACTTCGCGACGGCTGGATGGCGTGCGGGGTTCGACGGTGTACACGGCGCGCCCCGGTGTGGCGTGCGGCGTGGAGAGTGCGACGGGTTCGGAGGCTCGGCGTTGTCCAATTCGCAGGGCACGGGTAAGCTCGGTAAAAACGGTGAACTACGATGAGTTAGTCTTCTTGGTCTGTAATTTTGCCTCCCTTATGATCGATTTACTGGATGGATTATTGGAGAGTCAATGGGTTGGCAAGGACAGTGGGTAGTGTGTTTTCTGTGGACCTTGCCCTGTCCGCAGATCAACAACACAAATTGGTAGCAATTACTTGTTGTAGGTGGCAATTATGTTGGTTAGACGATTGCCTGCCAACTGCCCTTAGTTCCTGCATGTTAAAAAGGGGAATGGGTCTTCTGCCAGGGGAAAGGTTGGCTTAGCCGTGAGGGTAGGTTTGAACTGAGCAATCTGCATCTCTTCAGTGCACGAAGGACCTTCAGCTGTGATATTGGTGAGGAATTGGGTGTTGGCATTCCAAAAGCCCTACCCACAAGTAAAAGTTGTGTTGTTTGATTTCAATTGTATGAGTCATGTTAATTCTTGTGCTTTTCTCTTTCCATTTGGTTGTTTGGTATGTAATCTTCTATTCTTGACTTGTTTATATCAATTTGTGTTTGCTTTAATTGCATGTAATTCCGTTTGGAGTTTGGGACTGGTTAGGATTATATGATTAGTTGATTGTGCTGATATCAAGTTTCAATTTCCGTAATTAGTTATACTTGATTTCTAGTTTGTAAAAAAATATTGTTCCTCTCTAAGCATGTTGTATGTTTTAGTTGCTGTATCCTCAAGCATGATAATATGTTTCATTTTAAGTAATCTCAAGTCGTGTTTTAGATTGTTTAGCTCAGTTGTAGTGTAATTACAACCTTACAAGTAGTGAAAATCAATAAACATAACCACTGTCAAGTAGAAAATAAGATCACAATACCCTTTTCTTACGCTTTCGTAACCCATCGTCATGATAGGTTGTATGCATAGTAGATTTCACTGTTATTTTGAGAATTTACAGTGTGTTAGTTAGTTTACAGTTTATGATTAGAGTGGAATACTATGAGTATGTATGCATGCCCATTCATCGATTTAGTAGCATAGTGGCATGTTTAAGTATCATAAATGTTTTGTTGATTGCCGTCATCTTATCCTCTAAAATTAGTAATATCCCAAAAGCATGAAACTTACTAGATTAGATTTTGGTTAATTGTATTAAAATCAATTCTTTTAGATTTCCAAGTATAATTGTTTGTTTTGTTGTTTAGTAATTAAGTCATTGTTTTTAAGATGTTTTGACTATTGCAAGGTGCAGAATGTGATACAAATTATTGGTTGACATAATTGCTTTCTTAATAGTTTTAAGATTTTATCCTTTGAGATGGTAATGTTAATTTGATTGCTAAATGTTAGATTGATTGTTAGAGTCTAAGGGTTGAGAGTTCATGGTCTTAGAAACCCTAAATACCACAAATGGGTTAGTATTCATAACGTGAGTTAAAATGACTAATAATGTACGTAAGGGAATTAGCGACCGGGTTAATGGTTTGGATCTAATCGGTAGACTCGGTAAACAGAATGTAAGATATTCCCGTCCATGGGATTGAAAAGCTTGTCTACTCTAGGGTGTTAAATGCCGAGTTTCCCCCCATTGCCTGCTAGGGTTCTCTAATCTCCCAACTCGATCCACGAGTTAAAAGATGTAACAGTGAGTAAAGAACGGTTGGGCGGATTCCTTTCCGACATAATCAGTTAGAGGCATTTGTTGTGCTTTGTTGTTTGTTTTCCAATTCCTTACTAAGCCTTTTTAGGCTTACAGTGTCTACTTGTGGTGTAGGTGATTGTAATGAATTGATTAATCCGGGAGCGGATGAGGAAGCGTTCCCCGTGGAGGAGGCGAGTTATCCGGCAAAGTAGACCTGTGTGGCCGTGGCTCTCCAATGGAAATTATGTTTTACGAAGTTTTATTTAAATTCCAACTTGGTTTGTAAAACTAATTGTGTTTCCGCATTTAACTCTGATAAACGTTTTTATTTAAGATATGTGTTTTCGTTATTCGCTCTATTTAATTAACAAGTAACTTTAGTAATATCTTTGGGTATACAAAAAAAAATTTAAAGAAAAAGAGTTTTAAATTGACAGGTCGTTACAAATAATGACCGGTATGGTAGGGTTACATGGTTGTGTGCGACTTTACATATGATGTGTTATGATCATGGATATGACCTTCACATATATGTTAATATAGTACTTGTTAAAAAAACATCACAACGAAATTAATTTGAACATTACATTGATTCATTTATCATTGCACGGTTATGAAGGAAAATACAATGTGTGGTATTCATATGCATTTCAACTATATTACATAATTTTGGTCATGGAATGACATGATTAGATGGTTATGTGAAATTGAGTGTTTAAGGATTTAGGCTATGATTTAAATGTAATGAGTCTAGGCATATTTATGTATATGCATCATATGGTTCTTTCACATAGAGGATCATGTTAGACATATGATTTGAAACTAGACATTAATTAGAAATGTTTAGATGGTTTGGTTAAACATACATTAGAAAATTCTACATAGGAATGGCTCTAAATAAACCATAAAAAGTACATGATTCTTAAAATAATTAATCACGTCAAAGTTAATAAAAGAAAATATGGGGTACACTTAAGAATTGAATGTCCTTAAAATAGAATAGCACATGAAACTTGTGATTGAGACATTTGGTATACGTATATATTTATGGAATTAAGTTGTGCATAAAGAGTAATTGCACACGAGTTCAGAGTTAGTTAGACTATGACTACCTCAATCATATGTCTAAGTATTTACACTTATGCACTAAACACATTTTACATAAAGATATGAAACACATAGCTATGATATTAATAAGAAATATATCTAAAGATCCATATAACCTATAGATCATGGAATATGTGATTATGAGAGTTGATCAAAGGTTGAACATTAAAGTTAAAGTTGTGAGGACTAATCATGTTGGGTGGTTAATTGTGATATTTGTATAGTTTATTAGATCCTTAAATTAAGATTTTTACTAACCTCAAAAAGCTCATTGTGGTTCTTTTATTAAAATTTTCAAAAACAGGTGGTAGCAGCTTAAAGACAAAAAGGTAAAGATCTATTGGACTAAAGGGTTTGTACAGCATAGGCTCAGAGTGAAAGTTTAGGTTTCATTATGTTGTATTTAATTTTAGTTCAGCTCTTTTTTGTAAAATATATTCGAATAAAAACTTTGTAAATAAATAATAATATAACTTTCTTGTGTAAGTTTGTTTTATATTTATGTAACTCAATTATACAAATGTATGTTTCATTGAGTGCTTCTGCTGTAAGTTGTAAGCGTTCTCCGAGTGAACAGTTCATGACACGGTTCTCAAGAAAATCAGGGGTCGGACTGCGACACTCTAATTCTTATATTTCATGGTCTTGATTGTTGTAATCAATTAGTTGCATGAATGAAAGCATGTGGATTCTAGATTCAATTGATTTTTATAATTCTATTTAAAATTTGGTATAAGTTTGAATTCCAGGCAATAAATATTTTCAAAACACAAACCTAAACCGAGGCTAAACCAATCCCAAACCAAAAAACAAAACTAAAAAACTGAGTCCAAACCAAAACACAAAATCAAAAACCAAACTGAAAAAAATCAAAAACTAAGGTTCTATTTTTTATCGATTTTCAAAGGGATGCGGTTCGATTTAGTTTTTTATTTTCAAAACCAAATCGAGATAGTTCGGTTCTAATTCGATCGAAAATCAAATCGATTCCACCCCTAGTTAACATTGACATTTGTAGCGTGGAGTTTGAAGAATATGTCTCTCCCAAAGAATGAAAAAAATGTTCACAAGAGTTTGAAAATTGTTAAGTTTTATTTTTTTTACTAATACAAACATTGTAGTTTCATTTATATAATCAAGAAAGTGCATATGATTGGCAATTGAATAGCCGTCTATCTAGTTGGAATGTACTCATTCTATTGTGATGCAAATTTTTTTTAATTCAATTAATTTTTGTCAAACTTTGTATAAAATTTGGTTAACTTGAATAAATTAGTCTTCATAATTAAAATAATTTCATTTATATTTTATAAGTAAAAAACATAAACAAAATATATTAGACTTGAAATTATAAAATAAAAAATCATATCAATTAAAATTTGTTGAAAGTTGTACAAAAAAACACTAGAAAAAAAAAACAGAAAAACTTGAATTTTAAAATAATGTTGCAGCGTTATTTTAAATTTTTTTAAATATAGGAAAAATGACAAATCAACCATTGTACATTGTAATCAATGACAAGTCAACCACTAAACTATTTTTGCTAACAAATTAACCACTGAACTATAAAAAAAAGTCACCTCAAACATCGTTGTCGCGTTTGCCTTTAAACGTATTGATTCCGTTCTACGGCGGATCGAACATGTATTGATTTCAATCCGTCGCAAAACGATATTTTTAAAAATAACGTTATAATATCAACGTTTCGCTACGAATCAGGACATTTTTTGCCGCGGATTGACCACGATTCGTCGTGGACCATCATGCCTTGTTTTAGGTAAGTTTTCTTATTCCCTTATAGGAAAATTTCTTCTTTTCTTTCTTCCTTCTGAAAGAGAAAGAAAGAAAATTTCCTTCTTTCTCTTGGAGAAAATGACATTTCCTTCTTTTCTCCAGATTTTCCTTCTTTCCCTGGAGAAAAGAATGAAATCTCCATTCCTTCTTTTGTCAAAAGGATTCCTTCTTTCCTCCAATTTCCTTCTTTTCTCCGGGAAAAAATAAGGAATCCAGGATAAAAGAAAGAAAATTTCATTTTCCCCCTTTTTCTTTTTTTCTCCTGGAGAAAAGAATTTGCATTCCTTCTTTTCTCCAAGAGAAAAGAATGAATCCAAGAGAAAAGAAGGAAATTCCTTCCTTTCACCTAGAGAAAATAAGGAAATTCCTTTTTTGCTCCTGGAGAAAAGAAGAAATTTCCATTTCATTCATTCTTTTCTCCAAAGGAAATAAGGAAATTTTTCTATTTCCTGTATGGCGTTCAACCAACGTTTCGCTGCGAAATAACAAATTATAATTATTTTATTTCGAAACATGACGTTCTGTGGCAGAAAGTGCAACGTTTTGGCACGAAACAAAATTTAATTGTTTAACGGCAAATGTAACAACGATGTTTGCGGCGACTTTTTTCCTAAGTTCAATGATTAATTTGTTAGCAAAAATAGTTTAGTGGTTAATTTGTCATTGATCGCAAAGTACGATGGTTGATTTGTCATTTTCCCAAAAATATATATAAGTGGTCGACAAGCCAACCACTCTCATAGTCGAAGGCCTGTGAGCGAGGCCGAAAAAAATATATAAGTGGCTGACAGATCAACTGTCTGATAAACGGAGGCTTGTGGGCCCGACCACACGCTACCCTTAAGACCTTGACCGAGCCTTGGGGCACTCTAGTCTATTGCAACTGAAAGATTGATATGCACCTATAGAGCGGGGGTCAATTTAGCCATTCTAGTCTTTTTATGCGATATTCGATTTTTCAACCCTAAGTGATTTTATCAATACTAAATATACAATTAATGACAATATAAGATAATAAGGGTTAGAGAGTGGAAACAATATTGTTCACACAGTTCAGCAATAGCAGCCTACGTCCACGCTTCAAGTTCATGACTTGGAGATCCTTAACCGCCCAACCATTCCGGTTGACGATATTTGACTTTCGGGTGTCAAACAAACTTTTACAATGACTACTACGGGGCGTCACCCTTGCTTTGAGTACAAATGCAGAATTGAAATATTACAAATGACCTAACTCTCCCAAATATAAATTCTCAAGTTTGAGGATTGAAGAGTTAGGGTTGACACTCTATTTGCGTATTGAGAAGTTAAGTATAAATTTTGCTAGAGCTTCGCTACTTCTCACGATGGTTACTTTGAGTCTTGGAGTGTCTAGTACATATAGACTTCACGTTTTTTGGTCGACCACACCCAACCGTTGGAAACTAGTCGTTGGGTGTTCTGCTCATTTTTGGTCACATATCTCGTCCGCAATGTCGTCCGTTGCATTGTCCGAAAATCTTGGAGCTCTCTGTGTAGCTTTTCGAACGCATTCTTCCACCGAGGCACTTGATCGCTTTGCGTCTAAAAAACTTCAGAGTGCACTACATATAAATTCATTCGGTTGCACTTTTTCGTCTAAAACTTCGAGGATGAATTTGTAAAGCATTTCGGTCGCACTTCTCGACTGCACTTCGTCCAAAATCTTCCAGGATGAAATTCGTCTCCTCAATTCTCATTCCGCCAATTCTCTAAGTCCCACTATGATATATATTCACTACATGAACTTAGATAAACATGTTAGCACACTTAAATATCTATTTTGAGAGTATTTCTAAATAATATACATTTAAATATAATGATTATACCATCAAGCATAAAACTCAATAAATATCAATAAACAACTTATAATTGCAAATGCAATATTTATCATCAAAACAAATGAGCCTAACACATTTAGGCTAACAGCAACTACTGAAGAGGTTTGAGTAAGTTGGACACAATAACATAGAACTAAAGAATTTCATAATATTTATTTATTTAGGTAATTAACAAAAAAAAACTACGGGTTTAGTGCAAGTCAAACGTTAAAGTAATCTCGTTAACAAAAAAGAGCCTAAACTATAGATAATGAATTAGGCAAACCTTGCAGTCACGTTTGTCATTAAAAAAATGTCTCTCGAACGTCTACACCAACCCACGGACGTCCGTGTATACCCCTTTACATGAAGGCGGATGACTATACTTATATGACGAACATCCGCATATTCACATTTACATAAATGCGAACATCTGTACTAAAATAACGAACGTCCGCTCTCTAGGAAAGACATTCGTTAATCTATGAACGTTAATAGGAAGGACGTCTGTGCTTTCAAATATATAATTTCGTGCATTGCGGACGTCTGCACATTAGGAATGGACATCCTTTCAACTCCAAAGATCAGCGTTGAACGTCTTCCAATGTTGAGGATGGCAATCGGACGTCCAAGATGTCCTCCAACGCCAAGGGATGTCCAAGGATCAATCTTTAATGTCCTCCAATGCCAAGAGACGTCTAAGGATCAGCCTTGGACCTCCTCCAACGCCGATGATGGCAATTGGACGTCCAAGGACGTCCTCCAATGCCGAGGGACATCCATGGATTAGCCTTGGACACCCTCTAACACTGAGGGACGTCCGAGAGACGTTTTTTTAACGAAAAATATAACTACGATATTTACCTCATTCATTTTCTATAGTTCATGGTTTCAGTGTTGATCTTTATATTTTACATCATATATATATATATATATATATATATATACACGATATATATACTAATATAAAGTTAACATAAATAACCAAAGAATTTTTTATAAATTTTATAAAATATAATATAAAATGTTATCAATCAATATAAATTTATTCATATATTACAAAATTGTTCTATTAAATTTGTTTATTAGACACATTACTTCCCAAATTTATTTATTAACGAAATTAGTGTAAGATTTAGCTTGTCACTATTTCTATAGTTTTTTTTTTTGTAAGGTGAAATTTTAAGCTTTTATGAATCAATATTAATTTATTAAGCATTAAAATATTTTTAATTTAAAGTAATCTCATATAAATTTTTTTCAATACATGTATTTCCAGGATATCCAATCTGTTTGTGAGGCGAGAAGTGACTACTATTTTAACCAACGCTTGTTACAATTAAGCAATTGGCAGCAAAGGTGGGAAGACCCACAGAATAATGCCAGGTGAGAAGAGAAAAAGCAGTGGGGAAGGAGGAATATTTGATTGAATGATTTAGAGGGGAAAGCTTGAAGTTGTTTCGACAATAATCATATAATACGGGAAAGGCTGTTTAATTTAAGACTACATATATAACTAAGCTTTATTGGGTTTTGTCAAAAACAGGAATTTTGACAGCTTCTGATACTAAAAACATAAAATAGTAGTTACAGTAACTCATCACAGAGTTGCAGTCTAGGGTTCTAAGCTGCGTGATTCCTCTGTCAAATTTCATGCCTATCAAATTATACACTCACTTTGATACGGTCAACACTCATATTTGAATCATTTTTAATAATATTAATTTTATCATTCAAACCTAAAAAACAGAGTTTATACGATTTCAAACCTTACTATAATAATAAACATGTTTCCCTAAATTTAGTCAATCATTTTGGAGGTCGGAAAGTAGGACCCAAACGCCAGCTAAACTAGCGTGTTAAAATCTTGTGTTTCATCATTACAAGTAAGAAATTAGGCTGCCTCTCCTCCTCCTCTCTCTTTTACTTTTTGTAATCAACTATTTTAAATAAACATAAATTATAAAATTATTGTCATGCATTAATTTTGTAAGTCATTATTAGCCCAGATTTACTATGCTCACAAGACATTAGCTGCATAATAGAGCTTTGATCACGCTTCAAGCCTCAATCAAAATTACCACTCCATTTGAAGTTCATAGATCTTAATTCTGTAAATCAATTTGAATGTTTGTATCACGACATACTTAATGAAATTCAAAATAATCAAATATTGGAATAACTTGAAATGGCACAGCACAGTATAATATCATGTCACTTGAATGAAATTAAAATAAATAAAATTTCATTTCCAACTAATACAATATTTTTTAAGGTGAAACACATGAACAAACCTGTGTACACTAAATCACAAAACATTAATGAAATTTCTTTAAAAATGTGCCATGATAACATAGGACCTATTTATCATCAGAAATAAGACTAATAACTCAATAATTTGTTTTAAGTTGTCCTACGATAAGATTTGAATGACTACAGCTTATAACCAAAATAAATTATCAGTTATTTATCTTACTTTTCATTTGGTCTCTACACAAGTCAAGATCAAACTAATATGATCAACATGTGACATACTATTTTTATTTTTAAACTAATATTATTCCATTGATTAGACAAATTTAGAAAGTAATTTGTAACTATGAATAGGAAAAAAAAAAGTAAGAAAACACAGTTGCTATAAATTGACCGAAGAAAATGAAAAAAACAGGGGAGTTAATTCAGGAACAATGATCATAAAATAATAAAACTACCGAGAATAATAAGAGGAAATTCTTTTTTCTATATGGAAAGATAAGTGACAGGATCAGATAATGTGTTTTTGAAAAACTGAATGAATTTCATTACTATTTGATATAAGTACAAACAATGATGTAATTCTACCAACCTAAGCAAACACGCAAATTACATATTTCTTGCAATTGACATAAAAGAAATTTATCCATTAGAAGGCAAAGAATCTGCTATCCTGCCTATAAACTTTTGAAATGGTGCACAAAGGCATGCAACCAACATGTGACCGTCTCTTTGATGTCAATTCACTATTGAGATTTTTTAAATTAAACAAAAATAATAAAATTTTAGAGAGTTGTTGAAATAAATACTTGGAAGCTTGTGATGTGGGAATCTTCAAGAAATCTTTATAGATTTCTTTACCGCTTCAGAGTACCATGATTTCCATGCTTCCATATAGTGAGAGAATAGTTCAATTACAGCTGCAAAAAGACGAGTATAATTAGTGTTTAATGGATTTTAAAAAGAATAATCAATATATAGAATAAATCTTATAGCACCATACATCTTAACTTTACTACCATATGGTAATTTAAGACTTGAAATTGACAATTAATGTTGAAGGAAACCCAGTTCCAGACTCAATTCAATGTGTGATGCTAAAAGAAGATTGCTTTATTCAACTACAGAAGGGAATTTGTACCTTGGTTCTGATACTGGGGGCGATAAGTAGAGGCAAGGCTCTCCCAATCTGGGTGTTCCTTCACGTTGCTGCTACTCTGAGGACCAGCTACGGCAACCGTTATCGGTGCAAAGGGTCCAAAGTGGTAGCTCTTTGAACCCTGTTTGCTTTCTTTATCCAAACCTTGTCTATCAACCTCATATATCAAATCTTTTTGTTTCGCTGACTTTGTGATATTGATATCCTGCTTCGGATTCTCATTAGCTAAAGTTTCAATTTTGTTCCTCTTAAAATTGATGTTTGTTACATCGATTCCAAATGCTCTTTTCCTAGGTTCTGGTGGGGGCTCGCTACATGTGGCTTCCTTTCCAGCTCCATCCTTCCATCCCAACCATCTAAATGCAGGTTTTCTGGTGACTGATGCGTGGGTCTGGAGGTGATAATTAAACAAATCAGTTAGCATGGTATCAGAAATTGCCAACTAAATTGAACTTAAAGGAGGAAATTTTTGTTTCCAAATGTAATTTTTTTTCCTTCAAACATGATACAACTGCAGTACCTTCTCAATTAGATTCATGGAGGATAGCACGTTTGCAATATCGTATAGCCGTCTTACTTTTGCTGCTAGGAAATACATATAGACAGATTATGATTGAGCACTTCAAGAAATTAACAATAGTAAATAACTAATAAAGCAAGGTTCAATCTCCTACTTCTCATAATTGATGAATTGTGACCATCCCCTAGCAACAACCTTGCAGCTTCATCAAGAGAGATGAGATCCACCTGATATATAAGCATCGCAAAAAATGTTCATATACAACAGAGGCCAACTAAACGATGAAAAAAGTAAATAACTGATGAACTGAACAACAAAAAAACAACAATTAACTTACTTTAGAGCAGATAAAAAGCTTGACAAAATTTCGAGTAAGAAGGGCCAATGACTTCTCCCTTCTGTTGTCTATATATGATAAAATGTTAGACATGCTTAAACTTCCCACTCCTTTAGAAGTCAGAGAAAATTTACAAATCAAAGTGGTAAATTTTCTTTGATAAGAAAAACAGGAGTGATATGAAATTTATATCAGAATCGAAGTCATATTGCATTAAGTCCAGTATATGATCCGCTACTGAAAAATGAAAGATCTTCCTCTTCTGCGCATCCATAGAGAAAATCTCACCTGATTTAGACGAAGAATATTTGGGCAGCGAAGAAATTGAGTTCTGGCTTCCAGTTGCAGGATTCGATAATGTTTCATCTTCATCATCTGATGCCTAAATAAAATTATGATAAAAATGAAATCATTGACACAATCTCTCGCTCACAGATAAAGTAAAAAAGAATCCAAATCACTTACTTTTGCATAGTCGTTACCATCAGATGCATTGAAATTCTCCTTCAATCCCTCTTCCTGTCATACACCCAAACATGAACTAGAGCTATTCTCTAAACCCATTAAAAACCAGTGCAGAGTATTCAATTAGCAAAAGTGCTTTGATTTTTTTTAATGCATGTAGAAGACGAAGGTACCTTGAGTTGCTGTAAGGCGACAGGAATAGCTTCAAATCCTTTCCAGCTGTATTGATTCTTTGCCCTTCTCGCTAAAACCTGAATTCGTTCAATTCAAAACACAATTAGATTTGAGCAAAAACAGAAATTGAGCATTGTCAAAATCAAATCCCTCACCCCTACACTTTCGAGGACGTTTACAATATCATAGATCCGCCTTCTCTCAACACCTGCGAATTTCACAAAAGCTCAGACCCCAAACTAATGAACAAAAAATCTAAACTAAGAACACAACGGCTAAAAAAACTGACCTAATCGCGATGCAGCATCATCGAGACCGACTGAGTGGATGCCATCGCGATTATACAAGCTCAGGAAACTAAATGGAAAAATTTACAAAATTCAAAACAGGAAACTAGAAACTCAGGCTGTTAAAAGAGAGATTAAATAATAGTCAGAGGACGGTACTTTGAGCATAGAAGACCGAGTGACTTTTGCTTCCTGCTATAGGCGTGGTGCCTGGAGGAAGAAGATTCAGGCAACGTAGAAGAGGAAGAATGCGCCGCCATTGAGGTTGATTGGTCGAAGACGCAAAATTGAGAGTAAGGAAGGTGGGAGATTAGAATGAATACCGTTAAGAAGGGGAGGGGGGGAAATCTTAGAGTTAAGGCGGAAATTTTCAAAATTTACAGAACGTTTGGGCGCGTCCCTTTGGTACTTATTTTTAAAGTTGGAATAAGCGGGAACTTTGATTCCGTTAATGATCGATCACCTGTATACAAAATATTCAGTAAGGAAATTAACAAATCAACCGCTATATTGTAGACTCAATGACAAATCAACTTTTACTAACAACTTAAATATTAATCTATGAGAAATAAATAGAGCAAACATCGCTATTACATTTTCAGTTAAAAACGTTGTTGTTTTTATACGAAACGTTATTTTTTCATTGCATAAAGTGAATCATTGAAATAAGTCTCAATAAATATGAATTTCTGCAAAGGAAATATGACTCTCCACTATAAAAAGATAACGTTCTGTAGAGAAAAGTCTGCATATAAAGAACAAATTTATTGTAGAAAAACACAGACAAGTTAAGATTCTTCCATAAACAGTAAAATAATTATAAATCTAAAACATTATATACTCTTTTACAAAATCTTTTAAATTATAAAACTAACAAAAAATAAAAATAACTTATCCAATATTTTTCATGGATATTAACTTTTTTCATTGAAATTTTTAAAATTACGAGTTCTTGCAATTTCTTTTCATAGATATTAGTTTTCAAGTTCTCAAAAATTTAACGGTGATAATTATTATATGTCCGTTCAGTGAAGGAATAATAATAATTATTTTCCAGGTAAATACTTTTTATTTGAATTTTAATAATTAAAATTTTAATTAATAATTAAGAGAATAATCTCATTATCCGGCCCAATGAAACTCAAGAAATGCTGATTAATTTCAAACAAGAGCTTCGGAGCCGGCCCATTTAGATTGGACGCCATTGAAGTGAAATCGAGCATGATAGAGGTCTTTCTTTCAGATTTGATTTTTCAAGGAGGGCGCAGGTGAGAGTGGTCCGTAGGTGTGTATGAAGCAGTGAGAGGGTCGATGAGTTCCGCAGAGAATTGCAGAATCGAGCTTCGAACCGCCGTTCGCCAGCTGACTGATCGTTGCCTCTACTCTGCTTCCAAATGGTAAACTGCAAACCCTATTCCGCCGTTTCTCTCCCATGGAACAAACTTCTGTCGTTTAAGTCCTTTTTGAAAGTGTGAAGCAAGTTGAAGCTTTTTTCTTGTTGATTTTCATTGCCCTGATTATTGTCGTTTCTTACATTTGTTAATCTAAGCTTAGAATTGTTCTTGAAGTTAAAGCAATATAAAAGTGACAGACTTGCAGATTTTATTACACTTCATTTGCAAGATGTAATTTTTGTACCAAAGCTTCAGTTGGAATTTGTGAGGCAGCTTAGTTTCTGCTGTCAATGGGTAACTAAATCTCCATAGTTAGTATGATCTTCTTCTGTTAATTTTCAATTAACATTTACGTTGTTTTATTTGATTGGTATCAGAACTTAAAGTGTCTTCCAATTGCAGGGCAGCAGAGCAGTTGGTAGGAATTGAACAGGATCCCGCCAAGTTCACACCTTCAAACACCAGATTCCAGCGAGGAAGCTCTAGCATTAGGCGGAGATTTCATCCAAGTGAGATTTCTTCAACGCCAATTCCTAGTGTGTCATATGTATCCACTCCGGTGTTCGAAGAGGATGAGGTTGTCGATGGAGATTTTTACCTTCTGGCCAAGTCATACTTTGATTGCAGAGAATACAAAAGGGCTGCCCATGTACTCCGGGATCAAAGTGGAAAAAAATCGCTCTTTCTGCGGTGTTATGCTCTTTATCTTGTAAGTTGGTTTGCCCTATCTACATTCTAGTCCATGCTACATTTATTGATTCGAAACATGCTGCAATCTATTAATGCTTGAAGAAATAATTTTTTTTGTGGAAACCAAATATTTATCGTTGGCCACTTCAAGATACCTTGATAAATACTTTTTTAGAATGGAAAAATAATAAAGAGAATCGATGATCAATGATACAAGTGATTCATGAAGGTTATGTTAATTTCTTACTCAAGCTTGAGAAGGAGATTTTTGAAAACTTGCAACAAATGGGTAAACTAATACACTAATACCTTCATTTCATGGTATATATGGTCAATATGCTGAAAGAAAGATGAATCTTGTGACACATGTTTGTTTTATATCTCCATCACAGCACAGCTTTAAAAATTTTGGCCATTTACCAGTTCGATGGTTAGAGTTGAGAGATTTATTTTTGGTTTAACCAGACTGCTTAATTGGGTGGGATAAACTGATCAGTCTCGGCTAAATTTCCCATAGTGTATTTGATTAGAGTTCTCACCTGTTTTTATAATGACCTGGCTGGTTTATTTTGAAGATTATAAACAGTGAGCATTTTTATTCATTATCAAAGATCTGTATAGAAAATTTTCTTTATCAACTTTTGCCAATTAAGGTCTTTGATGATCTTATTTTTTTCATTAGCTTTTTTTCTACTTCTCTTCCATTTACATTTCTTGAGATTTTCCTCAAAACAACACTTATATGTTTCTTCCAAAGGCTGGAGAAAAGCGAAAAGAAGAAGAGATAATAGAACTTGAAGGTCCATTGGGTAAGAGTGATGCTATCAACCGAGAACTAGTATCTCTTGAGAGGGAATTATCAACTCTTCGTAAGAACGGCACTATTGATCCTTTTGCGTTGTATTTGTACGGTCTTGTACTTAAACAGAAAGGAAGTGAGAATCTTGCTCGAACTGTTCTTGTGGAGTCAGTAAATAACTATCCTTGGAATTGGAATGCCTGGTCAGAACTACAGTCCTTGTGCACCACTGTTGACATCCTTAATAGCCTCAATCTCAATAATCACTGGATGAAGGACTTCTTTCTTGCTAGTGCCTACCAAGAACTAAGGATGCACAATGAATCCTTGTCAAAATATGAGTACTTACAGAGTAGTTTTAGTTTTAGCAATTACATACAGGCTCAAATTGCCAAAGCCAAATATAGCTTAAGAGAATTTGAGCAGGTTGAAGCAATATTTGAAGAACTTCTTAGAAACGACCCCTATCGAGTTGAAGACATGGATATGTATTCCAATGTGCTCTATGCAAAGGAATGTTTCTCTGCCTTGAGTTACCTTGCGCATAGGGTATTTATGACTGATAAATATAGACCGGAATCTTGTTGCATTATTGGAAATTACTATAGTTTGAAGGGTCAGCATGAGAAGTCTGTTATGTACTTTAGGAGGGCACTCAAATTGAACAAAAATTATTTATCTGCGTGGACTCTTATGGGTCATGAGTTTGTGGAGATGAAAAATACCCCTGCTGCCATTGATGCCTATCGACGGGCTGTTGACATAAACTCGTGTGATTATCGAGCCTGGTATGGATTGGGACAAGCTTATGAAATGATGGGTATGCCGTTCTATGCCCTTCACTACTTTAGGAAATCTGTATTCTTGCAGCCAAACGATTCTCGGCTGTGGATTGCTATGGCTCAGTGTTACGAAAGTGAACAGCTTCAAATGCTTGAGGAGGCAATCAAATGTTATAAAAGGGCAGCAAATTGCAATGACAGGGAAGCAATTGCCTTGCACCAGCTTGCAAAGCTTCACTGTGATCTTGGCAGGTCCGAAGAGGCAGCATATTATTACAAGAAAGATCTAGAGAGAATGCGGGATGAAGACAGAGAAGGGCCAAATATAGTTGAAGCCCTACTTTTTCTTGCAACGTATTACAAATCACAGAAAAGATTTGAAGAAGCTGAGGTGTATTGTACTCGCCTTCTCGACTATACTGGCCCAGTGAGGACTTTTGATTTCTCTCATTCTGCATTACCATATTTATAATTCTCTCGAGTGTTTTAAACAAGTGAGTGATTAAACATCACCTATTTCCAATATTTTTTGCAGGAGAAGGAGACAGCAAAGAGCTTACTCAGAGGAATGAGAACGACACAATCTGGCTTCCCGACAATGGACGTTCAGCACTTTCCTCCATGACTTTTGCCAATGCGACTGCATAATATTCTCGAAATTCTACACGCTGTTTCCGACGTTGGGAAATCGCCCACAATTGTAAGATCTCAGAATGAGTTGTGTAACTTGAAAGTTCTTTAGATGATGTCTAATACTAGAAAAGACAGCTTATATTCTTGTATAATGATTATTTATCATCAAAATTTTGAATATGGAGTTGAATTCCTATACGTCATTTAGCTGTAGGGTTGAAGATCAACAATGAATGGTAATTGTCCACTGGTATTTTACTTTGGAGCAAAGAGATTTATTAGTAGTGTCACGTCATGGAATACGATTAGAGGACAAAATTATAAGGTAATTGTCAGTATTAAGATGAGGATTTCCATATCTAATGCCAGTAAGAAACGCAGACAACATCCATTACCCAACATTCAAATTCAAGTACACAACCATTCTTGAGATCATGTCTCACATCAGATCTGATTTCAACTTATTATTCAGCCCAAAGTTTTTTTCTTTTGAGGTTCACCACATCAATAACATGATTTGAATATAGTTTCTTTCCACAAATTTTATAATTACAACAGCTAGGCTCGACTGGGATCTGTGAAGAATTTGTTGATCGATGGCATAATTTCCGGGTCCCTGTTGCGAACATACTTCCTCAGAAAATGATGAGTATACCTCTCTCCCTCAGCAAAGTTCTCCAAAACCCCTGCACTCCTGTTCTCTTTTGTCACCCTGATACATAAAAGATCACAACAAAAGCAAAATACTGAAAATTGAGAAGATAATAAACCGAAAAAGGAATTCGTTCTCACAATAGACATAAATTTTCTCAGTAAGATTACAGTGTTTACAACTCAATTGTTTGTTCTTTCGTTTATTTAAAAAATAGCTAAAGACTACTTGATATAATCTTTCAATATCCTTTTTTTTAAAGAAATGTTGTATTAAATAAAGAAAAGGGTACAAACTGCGTGCGTCAGAAATCCTCATCTGTGAAACTATAAACAACTATCGACTTGCAGCAATATTCTTCCATGAGGAAATGACCAAGAAACATGGAACTTCCTAACTTTCAATATCCAAAGTAATTGCACATGAATGATTGTTCCTCCTATATGAGACTTACTGCCTCTGAAAAAGACTGGAAAAATGGTCCACATATGGACAATGGGAACCACCATGATGGTCCACAAGAAGCTATTTTGATAGGATTAGAATTGTGAAAATTGCTTCGCCCTCCATCTTTATTATGTAGCTAGCAATATCACCCAATTTTTGTTAGCTTCACTATCAGTTAATGGGAGTAAATTTCAATGTCCTGAGTTTTATTTACAGCAATTGGAAAAGTAAGGCTGTTTCCAAGGCAGGCAGCTAATGGACCAAAAATGAAGCTCCAGAACCAGTTTTCTACCAGGCATTAGGTGTCATTATAAATTATATGAAAGTAAAATATACGTGTTGTAGGGCCAACTTGATCCTCTTTTCTAGGTATGGCCGATAAGGGAACCCTAAGAGCGCCGCTGACTACTGTCCATGTAAGATCCATAGTAGATCTGACCAATTTCCAAACAGAGGAAGAAAAACCAAGTCTTTGTCTAAAGAAATTCCGAGCAAAAGGGCAAATGTATGGAACCTTCCGATGAGATAGTGTTTTTTCAACTCCCTCACACCCTAAGAAAATTATCTTTGGTATTCTGTTAAGCGGAAGCTACATCCCCCATTTCCTCTTGTGCTTCAAGTTTAAAGAGCTTCATTCTACATTGTAGCTGAAAATTTTTCAGTTTGGTAATAAAAAAACAGCTATTCCTAAAAATAGATCCCTGCAACCTCACAGCTCTTCCATTATAAAAAATTCCTTTGGTGCTATCCTCATGTAGCTTTTCATAATGAATTCTTTTAAGCAAAAATACGGTGAACTCCTCAAAAATTAAAAACTTTCACAGAATTTTTCATATGCATTGGTAATAACAAATTTGAAAGATAGAACGACGATAAATAGAAATCGCATTCAATTACATGAATATTTCCCAGAGACGTGGACAGAACATAAAAACACAGACCTAACTTCAGGGTTGATGCAGATATTGCGGACCAACTGAAAACCGCAAATTCCTACAGCAGCACCGACAGCCGCAAAGAGTGGATAAACCTAAAAGTACATGCAGTTAAATTTTCGGGACAGATCAATCGAAACCAAACAGAAAAACCGGGGGTCGAAGAACGAATCAGAAGGAGGGTATGAAGATTAGTTACCTCGGGCCTCAGCCATCGATTGACAGTGGGAGCCATAGGTCGAACGCAATTTGGGGAGAAGATCGAGGAGATTAGAATCGCCGCAGGAAACGGAAAGAGGAAGCGACTGGGAGGAAAAGTGGAACCGGTCTTTGACCTTTTGTATTTGAAGCTGATTGGCTGGCTCTTGAAATTTTGTTTTTTTAATTGGCTAATCAAAGAAGGACGCGTGGCTCAGCTAATAGATCAATTAACTTTATTAAATTAACTTTGAAATTTAAGTAAATCAACCTCAAACCATACAAGTCAGTTTAGTTTATTTTAAAAATTGTACGAAACCAATGTAATGTATTAATTTTATTAATGCGAATTAATTAAAAACAATAAGTTACGTTCAAAAGTTGCATATAGATTACGTTTTTAGCGAAATTAACAAAATAACTATTGAACTATGAAGTCAATGACAAATTAAACACTAAACAATTTTTACTAACAAATAAAACACTCAACTATGAAAAATTAATGACGCAAACATCGTCGTTAACCTGTTGAAAGAAACATTAAAAATTATAAGACTTTTCAAAATAGAAGATTTTCAGTTAGCGTATTCGAAATCGATTTTAGTATCAAAATGGAAGATTTTCAGTTAACTGTTTGTTGAAATATTAAAGTATTCTAAGTAAACATGTTTCTGATTCACTAAAGAAACTCACCAGAAAAGAGATTTAAGAAACGTTAAGCGGTTTGAAACCGATTTTGATATCAAAATGAAAGATTTTCAATTAACTACTTGTTGAAAAATCAATGTACTCCAAATTAAACATGCTTATGATCCATTGAGAAAACTCGCAAGAAATTCGTTGTTTGCTACACTAAAGAACGACAAACGAATTCAGCAAATAGAGCGTAAAAAAATATTTTCCACTATATAAATAATAGTTTCCGTTGCGGAAAATCATCTTTCTTCAGTGGAAAGATAACTTTTCTGCAGATGAAAGTAATATTTCCTGAGTTTATATTCAAATGACTCATTTTCCGCAACGAAAAATAATATTTTCTAAGTCCTATTCCAATGACTCACTTTTCGCAGTGGAGAGATAACGTTCCGCAACGAAAAGAAAATATTTTTTAACAGAAAACGTAACAACGATATTTGCTCTATTAATTTCTCATAGTTAAGTGTTTTATTTATTAGCAAAAAATTGTTTAATGGTTGACTTGTCATTGTTCTTATAATTCAATGGTTATTTTGTTAAACTTTTTAGAAAATCTCCATAAAAAACAACTCCTCCTCCTCCTTGTCTTGGAATACTTTAATAGGCAATGTTTGTGGTCCTTTAACTCCTGCATGCTGGTTAGATGCTGTATAATCTTGTTGATGTCAATATTAGAGTACCACTGCCTTTCCAAGTGGATGTAGGATTAACTAGTTTACTAGTTATCTGAACCACTTTAAATTTTGTTCTCTGTTTTGATTAACAATTTAAATCTGGACTGAGGGCGATAGAGTGATGTAATCTTCAACATAAACTGTGATAAAAAGAAACCTGTCTTGGAAGAATAAGGGGGATAAAATTCACAACAGATAACATATAGGAAGAAACCTTGATGGCAGATTGCTGAAATATTCCAATTTTGATTTAGATGTAATTGGAGCAGCTGCCGTCCGTTCTTCCTCTGCAGTTTATAATCGTCGATCAGAACTAGCTCTCTCACACTTTACGAGCACGATCCCGCCAAGACCCTTGTTGCTTTGCGAGTACCTAGAGCCATGGAAGAAACTGTCATGGGTTTTCTACACTAAATCTCTCTCTCTCTCTCTCTGTGCGAATACTTTTAGCCATGGAAGAAAATATACATAAATCTGAATTACCTTCTCACTAACGAGACTTCTTGCAAGGTCAGTTTCCTTGCTCTCCTCTTTGTCCTTCTCCACCTCAACCTCATTTTCTACTGAACTAAGTGATTGCAAATTGGGTGTTCCGAACATTGCTTCGTCATGAGCAGCTTTAGTTTGTTCCTCTCTTCTCGCCTTATCAATGATACGAACACATTTAAGAAGACTCTATTTTCAGAACCTAGACGTCAACTAGGATAAGAGCAGGGGAGATGAGAAACAAACATGCCTCAACTGCAGAAAATCGAAAGCTTTGGCCAATGTGATTCACTAATGTCTTATCATCTTCTGCAGCTGGAATGCAGTGAAATCATTTAAGATTGGGGCAAGACGAAATAAAGGACAAAATCCCAAAGAATGTACAGCTTAGCAAAGAATGAAAGACAATTTTTATCAATACTTGGTTCATTTCACCTTAAAACATCACGCCACGTGAATACCTATCACTCACGCAGTCACAACCAAAGCTGGATAAGATATATTTATCAAGCTGAATCAGGTGACTCATTTCATCAGCTCAGAAAACATTGGCCAAGACAAGTCAAGAACAATTACCAAATGAAATATCAGTTAGGGAACAGAGAGATGGTGGGTTCGTCCTCAAACATAATTGAAGATAAAACACGAAATACATGAACAGAAATTACATCCGATTTCTTTTAGATTAAAGAATATATGTAGCCCATTCACCAAGTTTAATGAAGATTTAGAAAAGGCAACTCTAACCTTCCACTTCTTCATCCTCGATTGGAGCATCCTTGTTGAACTCAAATCTTTCCCAACCTGATCCCATGCCTTTTGTTCCATCATTTTCAACTGCACCCAAAAGGAGATTGAGTCCATTTTTTCCCAGAGCATGTAAAAACTAATATACATGCCATACTGTTCTTTATTTAAATGACCAAGCCACCCCACTTTCAATTATAATTCTTCTTTTCATTAAAGAGAAAATAATTGCATACCAACACCTCCAGTTCAGAGCATTTGTTACCAAAACATACACCTAGTCCTACATTCATTTTTGGTAGGACTTTAAATAAAAACTTCAAGCCAATAAATTATTGAAAAAAACATGGAGGAATATTGATAACATGTTTTTAAGTTACCAATTTCATTAAGCTGCAGCTTCATCTTTGCTTTGACTTTTCCGCCTGGCGTCTGTAGAACTCAGAAAAATAGTAATCATTTTTAACGTAAGCAACAGCTATTTGCAGAAAAAGAATAGCATGCACACACACAGACTTCTGCATCCTGGATCATTTATTTGTATTAAAACAAGCAGCGCACTTCCACAGGCTTTCAAATGAAAGTGATTGAGCATGCGATATGTCCAAGTTTGTGTTCCAGCTATTGTAAGACAAGGTACAAGTCAATGCTTTCTTGGAAGTTTGACACAAACTTTTTTGCCTCGTCTACAAAGACTCCTTTCCTCATTCCTTTCCTTTTTGATATAAACAAAAGCTCTTTTTGATTAGATCTATATTGCTTAATAAGATAAAAAATTAATTTGCTATCTCGCTTCTTGACACCAAATACTAATTGAAAGATCTTCACAAAGGAAAAGGAATATGTCTTGACTCTTTATGTAGAGATTAAAAAATGAGCTGTGTGTAGTCATATTTCAAGTTATCAATTTCAAGCGCCTGTAGCGCCATCAGAATGAAGTTAGACATGGAAGCCAAGTGAGTCTACACCTGTATCGCAAAGTCCTAAGAGGGGAAGAACAGAGAAAAAGAATCTACATTCATAAGTTCATCATCAGTAACAATTAAAACCAAAGCCAAACTAAGGTAAGGTTAGAATCCAGTCAAAGCATACCATCTTATCATACCCTTCAATGAGCCGCGAATAATCAACTCCACCTTTCCTCTGCTTCTCCACAGCCACATCTCTTCTTTTTTCTCCACTACTGGTTCTACTTTTTTCCAACCTTCGCCGCTCTTGTGGAGATGAGCTTCCCCTCTTCCTCCTATCCACATCCGAATCACTTCGAGACCTACTTCTCCTTCTCCGTTGTCGATCTCCATCTCGACGCCTATAGCTCTCTCTACTCCTACTTCTTCGCCTCAAATGCCTCTCTCTTTCCTCGCTCACACTCCGCCGCCTCGAATTTCGCTCTTTCTCCCTGTCTCTACTCAAATCTCTTGCTTTAGGACTCGTTCCACAGCGACCTCTATCCAAATTCCTAGAACGCCTATCACCCTCTTCAATTGAGCTCGATTTCTTCTTTTTGAGCTTGTTCTGGATGGCCTCGAGCTGCGCTTGCTTCTGAAACTCTGAAGCCTTGGAAGGACTCGAAGCTCTGACAAAGGAGCTAAGGAGGGAGGACGATGAAGGAAAAGCGGAGCCTCTATCGCCGGGCAAAGAGTCGTTCCTCGCGTCGGAAGAAGAAAATCCGAGACCTTGTTTAAATCTAGCAGCTCCTTCGCCCTTACGAGTGAGCTCGTCGTAATACGCCGCAGCTTTTGATTCCTCCATCGCCTTCTCTCTCTCTCTCTCTCAAGTTTCAAGTCTCGAGTCTCAAGTTCAGGAACTGACCAAAACGGGAACGAAAAAGGCATTACTCAAACGACGTCGTATAAAGCATTTTTCATACAAATATGGGCCGGAAAAGCCCAATATATGAAAGTGGGCCTCAGCGAAGATCCAATTATTGAATTTATTAAATTTTAAAGCGAAGAAGAGAGCATTGAAGCTGAAAGATAATGAAAGCAGTTGACGCACGCAAATGGAGGAGAGGAGTGTGGGGGCCATCGAATCCTGAGTTAAGATTTGGTCCAGTCAAGTCCATGAGGCGGCTTTCCTCTTTTAACGCCGCCGTTTCGTTTCATCTTCGTCAAATGGTGAACCAAGGCAGTCAATATATAGTTTTTCTTTTGCAAATTAATTACTTTCGAGGGGAGTTGAATTAAAGATGTCATAAAAATAAATAAATAAAATAAATGACGGGGAGATGTGAAAGTTTCGATTTTTAATTATGCAGACAATAATACATAGTTTAGCAAATTCATGCTGCTGTCCCCCAGGCCCAGACTGTTGTTGAGTCTTCTAATCTGTTGTTTTTGTTTTTTAATTATGCGTTGATGGAGAGAGACAATTGACAAGTAGGTGACATAGGGGAAAATCTTTTTCGGTAGATTTGAGATTTGAAAAACAGGAATCAGAGATTGTAATATCTTTCCAAACTCAGGATCTTCAGAATCTACGAAGCTTTTACTTTTCTCCCACCAAATTTAAAGTCCAGTCTTACGACTGATATATCTTGCTTCTTCTCTCCTATAAATCAACCACCCACCATTTTCACACTTCCAGCTCTCTCCTCCCTCTGCACTGTTTTTGTTTGCTGCAGAACCATTTGACTGTTCCGTCGAAAATATGGTGGAGGAAGACTCCCCGCAGCGTTCGGGCCAGCTTCATGTTTTGGCTGTCGACGATAGCCATGTTGATCGGAAGGTTATTGAGAAGCTGCTCAGGGTCTCTTCTTGTGAAGGTGGGTGTTTGGATGGCGAGAATATCTGGGTTTTTCTTTTTTTCTTTCTGATTATTATTGAACGTGGATTTGATCTTCGTTTCACAGTGACGGCAGTAGAAAGTGGTACAAGAGCTCTGCAGTTTCTGGGGTTGGACGGAGCAAAAACATCTGGGATTGATGTGAGTTTCCTTGGATTTTCTTGCTGCTATTTTCTCACAACTTTCTCATCAGCCAAACGCTAAAATCTATGGAAATCCATTGATTTGGTTTTCGATGGTTGTGATTTTCAGGGTTTGAAAGTGAATCTGATAATGACAGATTACTCGATGCCAGGAATGACAGGATATGAATTGCTGAAAAAGATCAAGGTTTGTGGACGGAGCTTTCATTTTCCATTACAATTGCTCTAAGTTTTTCAGATAATATCATGAATTATTGCCAGTCGATCTTTGAGCAGGAATCATCACATTTTAGAGATGTCCCAGTCGTCGTGATGTCATCGGAGAACATCTTAGCTCATATCGATAGGTAATTCCCTTCTTGCAAGTGTTCATAACTGAATGAAGATCCACAATAGATCAGAAATAAACTCAGAGATCCACAATCTCTCCGATGTGCTGACACTGGTTTTTGAGAAGGTTCGTGTAAGTTTTACGTTTCATTGTTTGATTCTTTATCAGGTGTTTGGAGGAAGGGGCAGAGGAATTTATCGTCAAGCCAGTGAAGCTATCGGACGTGGAGCGATTGAAAGATTTCCTGATGACGAAGAGAAAAGGCGAAGAAACTGGAGAGCAGAGTTTGCCAAAGAGGGAGCTTCGAGTCGATGAAAATGGGTTCTCGGATGATCCAATGCCGGCAATGCGGAATTGGGAGATGTTGTGTACTCAACTACAGAAGAAGCCCAGATTGTGCAAGATGAATTGATTCACTGTGTCTTGGGGGGATTCTTTTTTTAGGTTTGAACAAAATTTAAGGGATGATATGTGTCATCTTTAATGTCCAAAGTGTTTTTTGAACATTCAGGCATAAAGTTAAGACCACCATCATTTTCTCAGCATCTGTTCTTGAAAATACACAAAATTCTGCACAAAGCTTTCATTTTTAATACTTCTGCAACTGCGATGTCTTGCCAGCATTGTGGTTGACGATGGCAACAAGGATGGACGGCAGCCAAAATGACAAGAACAACCCAAGTTGTCCAATAAAAAACTCCATGGAGCAAGTGTATTTTAATCTTTTCATGCCGGAGGAAGATGGGAAAAAAATGATTTGAACATACAGCCATCTTCATTGTAATTGTCAGCAATCCATATCAAAACAAGAACTACAATTGTTCAGATTTTTTCAGGCACCTTCATCTCCAAAATCTGCCGGAAAAATGGTTTCTGAGGTCATATTTGCCATGGCTTTCACCACTGTATTGGTTGTAGTGATCTTCTTCTTGATCCTCTTAATCTTTGTTCTTCTTCGGGCAAATAAGGTTGATACGAGTTTTGAAAGAGAACATGCATCAAATCCTGCAGAAGTGAAGAAACTTGGAGGAGATTTGGGAGAGAAAAGTGTTGTTGACAACGAGCTGAACGTGATTTGTATCCGAAAAGACGATGACAAGTATTTTACGAGTTTTTCGAAGAATCCTAGCGATGTAGAGGAAGAGAAGGGCATGAAGAACAATGCAAAAGACTTGCAAAAGAAACTCAATCCTCCAGAATCTTTACGGCTATCCAATGAAACAGATCCCGTATCAGATTTTCAAGATCCTACTCCACCAATCGTTTTGGAAAAGAAAACTCAATCACAAATTACTGACCCACCACCAATTCAGATCGAGAAGATTCTTCCTCCGCCGCCACCTCTGCCGCTTTTCAGATCAAAAAACGCCACTTCAGGCTCGGCTGTGAAAACAGGCTTGGAGCTGAGAGTGAAAGTAAACAGCAAGAACAAGGCAGGTGGGCTGGAAGCGGAAAAGGTGAAGCTGAAGCGGTTGCACTGGGATAAAGTCACCTTGCCAATGGCTGATCATTCAGTAGTGTGGAATGAGATCCATGAAGATGGATCTTTGAGGTAAGAAAAAACATTAGAAACTAATATCACCAATCTTCCATCTCCGATTGAATGAGTTCTTTCCCTGGCCAGGTTTGATGATGATGAAATGGAGAATCTATTTGGATGTAACACTACCAACAATATGCTTCAATTTCCTGGAAAAAACAATCTCTTATCAAGTTCAGTCAATTCCAATACTGGCCTCAAATCTCGAGTTTTTCTGCTGGAACCTCGGAAGTCTCAAAATGTGGCAATAGTGTTAAGATCTATCGCCGTTTCTTGCGAAGAAATTCTCGATGCCCTCGTCAATGGCCACAGACTGGATTCAGATACCTTGGAGAAACTGACCAGAGTTTCTCCAACCCAAGAAGAAGAAATCAAGATCCTGCAATTTAACGGCGACCTGAATAAACTTGCAGATGCTGAATCTTTTCTCTATCAGATTCTTAGAGCCATTCCTTCTGCCTTTTCCTGTTTTAAGGCGATGCTTTTCCGAGACAATTACAATGCCGAAATTCTTCTTCTAAAAGAGTCTTTGCAGACAGTTGAATCGGGATGTAAAGAACTCAGAGCCAGCAAGCTCTTAGTTAAGCTTCTCGAAGCCATTCTCCGGGCTGGTAATCGAATGAATGCCGGAACTGCTAAAGGTAATGCTCAGGGATTCAATCTCAGCGCTCTGCAGAAGCTTTCAGATGTGAAAAGCAATGATGGAAAGACCACCCTTCTTCACTTTGTCGTTGAACAAGTAGCTCGATCTGAGGGAAGACGATGTCTGAAAAACCTTAACCGTAACCTCAGCCATCAAAGAACCCAAACTGGAGAACCCGAATCAGATAATCCTCTACCAGAAGAGATTAACAAAGAATATCTAAATCTAGGATTACTAATCTTGAGAGAGCTAAGAACGGAATTAACTAATGTGAAGAAAGCAGCTACCCTCGACTATAATAGTTTCATCAATTTGAGCTCCAATATCGAAGCTCCAGCCTTAGAAACCAGTGGACTCGTCAAGCAATGTGGCGATGGTGAGAGAAGTGGATTTGCGAGGGAAATGAAAGGGTTTATAGAGGAATGTGAAGAAGAACTAAAGATGGTTAGAGAAGAGCAGAGAAGGGTTATGGAATTAGTCAATAGAACATCAGAATATTTCCAAGCAGGGGCTTCACAGGATAAGAGAGCTCACCCGTTTCAGCTTTTCTGCATTGTGAGAGACTTTCTCGAACTAGTTGATCAAGCCTGCATATACATTGAACGGAAACAGAAGCATCCAAGTCCGAGAGTGATCGCTATCAACTCATCGCCTCCCCTCTCACCTTTGAAAAGAGCAGCAGTGAGATTCCCAGACTTTTATATACATCTAAAGTCATACATGTCAAGTACATCGAGTGATACCGATGATGATTTCTGATGTGCAATGCTATCTCCTTTAAACTAAGAGCTTAAGGATAAACATCAAATTTCTGTATTCTAATCATGGAATTGAACATATTCGATTCGAACTGAAATCAGGCTTTTGATGATTGAAAAGTAAATATGCGGTCATCTGCTACCAAATTGGACAGAAAAATGTAGTACACTGCAATAAGGAAACAAAATTACTGATGCAATAGCATTATGTATTATTACTCTTATGAAATCAATGTCTATACCACCATGACTATATTCACACCCCAAGATCTCTAAACTCTTCTAATGTATCCAAAAAAAAAAAAGACAACCAAGAGAAAAACAGAGTCACCTGGATTTCTTTTCAAAAACAAAACCATATACCCATATCTAGACACATAGATCCTATTAAAACCTCATTTATACACCAACTTTTCTAGAAAGAAAAAATACCATTTGTTCTGATTATGAAGATTCATGGAGATAGAATTGATCCTAAGACCTGTAGTTGCTACGCGAACTAGCCGACCAAAATGCGAAGGTCCCACCATGAGCACTAGTTTCAGTAATAAAAGGGGAGGTTTCGTAGGACTTCCTACAGCCTGGGCAACGGCTGTCATCCTCTAGAATCCTTTTATGGCAAAAAAGGCAGAGTCTAAACCCGCATCGACAAGGTAGGAAACACAAGTCCGTTGCATCCAAGTCTTCATAGCATATCGGACATGAAGAAGCCGCAGTGGGAGTTGCACGAATACTACTATTAATACCCAAAGAAGCCTGTCCATTGCCATAACCTTTCGATGCGGTTGGTAGACACTGAGGACGAAAAGCATCATCATGCCTCCATGCTCGGTTACTGTGATCAGCCTCCACAGTCTCTAAACTGAGTTCATCTACCATCTTAGAGAGAGGTACTATTTCTGCAATTGATTCAGGCACCCGCAATGATTCTGAACAATGATTTTCATGTTTATCAGTGTCGGCTATGGCGTCTGCAAAGGCTTCCCAATCATCAAAGCACGCTCCATCCTCGTCGTTCACATCCTCTTCTGATATGCTCCAGGAGTAGCATGCGCCAATGCTACGGTTGCTGCTGTTGCAACTACTCTCGGCAACATTTAGGCCTAACTCATAACTGCGCATGAAACTGCCGATTGGACTTGTGACGCTGTTTGATGGCGACTCTGAGACCTCGCTAATGATTGAGATTGATTCCTCATTATTTTTTACTCTCTGTGGAATCTTTAAATTCTCTGATGGAAGAGTAAGTTCTCTGAGATTTTCCTTAATTGGTGCGACGGCATTGTTTGGTTTCTCCTTAAATTCCCTGTCCTCTACCGCACCTACCACCGCATCAATCTAAGTCAATAAACAAAAGCATACCTTAATCAAAGAGGACGTTCATAAGAATGCATATAGCAAACAATGAAATCTCATCGTCAAAACCTTGAGAAAGCCATTGTTCGCGACGTACATCGAGCTTGTACCGCTTCAGTTTCGCAAACCTCGCCTAAAATCGCAACGAACAAACACGAAAAAACATGGATAAATCATCAAAAAATACAAAATTCAACACAATAGGAACATTTTAGAACCAACAATTTGAAAGAAAGATAAGCAAGAAATAATTCTCACCCTCTTCTTCCTGCCTAAATCTCTTCTTGCATTGGAAACAGTGTGAGTCGCAGCATTGGAGTTGAAATCGGAAAACATGGCAGAGAACTGTCAAAACCCTAATTCGCCAAAAAATTCGTCAAAGGAGAGGTTTTTTTTTTCCAAGAAAGAGAAACAAAATGGAGAGCTGAAACTCCTCTGGTCCGCTCACCGTTTTACAGAGCGACTGAGAAAACAGGGTGACCTCTTCAACAAACTTATAAATATCTCCGATACAACAGTGCCCAATACTTTCAACTAATTTTCGGTAATACCCCCAACGAAGAAAACCAATTTGTCCCATCTACGTAACAATATCTTCCATTTAAATTATTTATAATTTATTATAATCATTAGTAAATAAACAATATAAAAATAACATACGCATCTAACATTACCCTGTCAATATTAACTCTTTCACAATTAGCTTATTTTAGAGATTAAGTTATGTTAATCGAGTTATAAGTATGTTATAATGTGACAGCCCAACATGTGAAAGTTGGGATGGCTCATGTGAGAGTTTACCTATATCAGTGGAGATGCACAATCTCACATCGCTTAGTATAGTGAAAAATGTATGGTTTATAAATAAGGTTTTCCTTCCTACCTAACAACGTGTTTTAGGCTAAACCCAAGAACAAAATCATGTTGGCAACAGTCCAAAGCGAACAATATTGTATTGAGAGCACTAAGAGACGTTACAAATGGTATCAAAGTCAAATCCCAACAGGAAGTGTGGTCGACGAGAACATCGAGTCCCTAAGGGGAGAGATTGTAACAGTTCGTCCTGTGAATGTCAGGATAACCCAAATAAGGTTTCGACCCATATCAGTAGGGGTGTATAATCTCACATCGCTTGAGAGAGTGGAAAATGCATTGTTTATAAATATGATTCTCTTTACTACCTAGTACAATACGTTTTGGGGTAGCTCCAAAAACAAAACTGTATGAGATTCAATCAAAATAAGAGAATATTGTACTAGAGTACCGGAAGATGTTACATATAAGTCCTCCACAAGATAATATTTGGTATTTTATCTTGAGATGAACTATATCAAAATTGAGAGATCTTTTACTTATAAACAATCATTTTTAATTTTCATAGTGGAAATCAATCAATTATAAATGAAGTGAACAACAGAAATTTAAATAAAAGATATTGGTAATTATGTGTTTCGTGTCTCTGGAAATGTGGCAAAAATAGAGAGTTATTATGTGCTACTAGGAACTATTGTTTTTTGATATTTGGAAAAAATCAGATGGTAAAATTGGAACCACAAACTTGGTTTCGGTTCGATTCGGTTCGTCATCAAAACAGAATAGAATCCGGTCTTGAACACCCCTATAGGTGACACACATTATGTAACACTTCAAAATTTCAATCCCAAATTTAAGCAATTTTACAAAACTAAATCAATCACAATGAATTTCCATAAGACACCCTAGAATAGTGTTAATTTCCAATTTCCTACGTTTGGGCAACCCATTATCATGAAATTTATCCCCTTCCTTTATCGTCACTAAATCTGACCATAAGGAGGGATATATTCATGACATTCTTTCTAAGGAAAGAATTGTGAGACCTCTCTTATAAATAGAGGGTCTCACTGGAAAGGGAATCCACACCAAAGTGCAAAATCCTCTCGAGCTATATAAGAAGAATTGGAGACATACCTTCGTCGTTGAAGTTACTGCAATCAAAACTAGACCACCACGCACCATCCAAAATCGAGAGAAATCACTAACTTCCGACGAAGCATCGCCTTCGCCTAGTTGATCGTTCGTCCTCTCGGCCGTCACTCGGACTGAAGCTTCACCCTCCACTTGGACGGGCCCTCTCTTGGCGACAAACCTCTGTCTCTGTCTGTGACGAAGTAGAGAGAAGGAGTTCTCTCCCTGTTGCAACGAAGAAGAACGAAGAAGAAGAGGCAGAATCGGGTTCTTTTGTTGGAGTGCCCAACCAAACTGGTCCAGATCATGTGAACAGGCCAACCAAACCAAACTAGATCTAGTTCAAAAAAACCGAACCGAACCTGTCCAGAAGAATTGAATTGTGTAAGCCTAAATAATGTTAGATTTAAATGTTTTGATGATGAATGTTTTTTATTGTAATTATAAGTTGTTTTTGATTAATTGTGCTTAATTATTTAATTATTATTTTTATTTTTATTTTTATTGAAAATACTCTCAAAATGGATATTAAGTTGTGCTAACATGTTTATCTAAGTCCATATAGTGAATATATATCATATTGAGACAAAATATTAAGGACGACAATTGGGAGGCAAGAGGTTGAACAAAATGTAGTTCTAGACAACCAAAAATGGCTCCAAGGTGTTGCGGTCGAAGCCGCGGTTGACTATGCGGTCAAGTGGTTCGTCCAAAAATGTATACAGATTGCTCCCAGAGTTTTCAGTCGAGCCACGGTCAAGCAAGTCGACCGAAAAATATCATAGATTGCTCCAGGGGTTTTTCGGTCGAGCAGGCGATCGAGGAAGGATTTTTTGGTCGACCGAAAAATATCACAGAATTTGAAAAATGAAAATGCATTGGAAGCGGTTGACCGTAAGGGATGTTCAGTCAACCGCTATACATTGATGCAGACTCCAGAGTGCTCGCTAAAGAGCAGCGGTCAACCGATGCATAGTGGGCAGTCGACCAATGCATAGTGGTCGGTTGACCGCTGCAGATGAATTTTGCTCTGTAACTTCTAACAGTCAGATTTTTCAACTGCTATTTTCCCAATGGCTAGAAGCGATCGACCAAAAAAGGAATTGGTCGACTGACAATGAAGACTTCTATAAATACAAGATACTCTAAAGCTCATTCTAACGAACCGAGAATTGAGACAAAGTCCTGCCAAATTTCATACTCAATTCCGAATCAATTAGTGAGCTTGTAACCTAACTCTTCTCACCCATAAACTTGTGAATTGCTTTAGGGAGAGTTAGGATTTAGTTTGTGTTTACATTTTCCAATTGTACTCCAAAGCAAAGGGTGACTCCCCGAAATAAACATAGAGAAAAGGGTGACGTCCTAAGAAAAAGTCAATTGTAAAAAGTTTGTTTGACACCCCATAAGTCAAACTTTGCCAATCGGGGAGGATTGAGATTATAAGGATCTCCAAGTGGAACGCTTGAAGCGCAAATGTAGGCCGGGGTTGCCGAACCGCGTGAACAACCGTGTTTGCTTTTTATCCCTTAAACTCTTTATTATTGCTATTGATTGCATGTTTTATAATTGCTAAATCACTTAGGGATATGAAATCGTATATCACACAAAAAGGTTATATAACCTAATTCACCCCCTCTTAGGTTATATTTCGATCCTTCAATTGGCATCAGAGTAGGTAAATTAAAATTTTTGTGTGATATTGTGCATATTGATATAAATTGCTTGAATTGTATCTATTGGATTCATTTTTATTTTTTTGGAGATTATTTGGATAATTTTGGTAGAATCTATTGAGTATAAATTATCATGGATTTCAATACTCGTGTAGAAGGACAATCTTTGCTTAGACTTTCTTATTTTGATGGCAATGATTGTATGTATTAGAAATCTATGATGAAAATTTATGTTTAATCTATAGATTATGAAATTGGGAAAATTATTGAAAATGGACCTTTCATTCCGCTTAAACTTGAAAATGGTATGAATGTTCCAAAAATAGATGATGAATATAATGATAGTGTTATGAGAAAGTTAAGTATGAATGCGAAAGCAATTAACATGTTATATTGTGTTTTGGATGGTAATGATTTTAATAGAGTACAAACATATGATAGTGCCTTCGAAATTTGGAAATTGCTTGAAATTACGCATGAGGGCACTAATCAAGTAAAAGAATCGAAATTAAACTTGCTTATTCATGATTACAAATTGTTTGCCATGGAAAAGGATGAATCCTGTAACAACCCAAATTTTCGTAAATCCTTGAAAATGCGTGAAAATTTAAATCTTCTTTTTAAAACAAATCAGAGCGCGACATTAACCGGTTCGCTACCGACCATTCGTAAAACTTGATATAAAATTCCATTTAGTAAAGACTTATGCAGAAGCGTAAATAAAGTCATCGTTTGTAAAACATAGCAGAAGCGTTATAAAATCGTTTATTTAAAACTTGGCAGAAGCGTAAATAACTAGTTGAAAGAAGAAATACTAAACCATTGAAATACCACTTTTATACGATTTAATACGTGATTTAATTACAACATTTAAAACTTAACTTAATTAATACGGTTTCTTTTTTACCCATTTCATATGCCTGACCATCCACGATCTCCCTCGCGAGTGCAAACCTATCACCCCTACTTGCTATTGTTTGTCTTTTATCTTTTGCTACTCTTAGTTCATGCATTCCTCATAGCGTACTAGTACCTACATCTACACTACAAGCAACTGTAAGCCCAAAGGGCTTAGTAAGGAAAAAAGGAAATGCATTATGCTTATGACTCTCTTTAGTTCATTTGGAATGGGGGCCACCCAAACCAATTGTTTTCTTACGTTTCTTCTTTTTTTCTTTCTTTCTCTCTTTCCTTATTTCTTTCTTTCTTTACTCATACTTCGAGCTGGAGATTGGAAGAACCCATATGGAATGGTATAGTGGGTTAGACCTAACCTCCTATAGACAACTAGGTCCCGTTCCCGATAAGGTAGGGGCATTTCCTAATTGTCAGGCTAGAACCACTACCCATCCGCCTCCCAACTCCCTTTTCTTTTCATTCATTTCCTTCGTCTTTTCTTATCATTTTATTTTCCTTTCCATGCATGTGAGTACCACCCTCTGGGAGTACTCCCTACTTTGTTTTTGTTACATGATACATGAACATACATTCGCAACTTAGCATGATGCATGATGCATGAACATACATTCTCAACCTAGCATGATGCATATAACATAACTTTAATAATTAAAGGGCGCACAAAAGTAATTAAAACAAAACTGTAATGGACGTGCATATAATTGAATATACAAGTAAAAGGAATTAAAACATTCAATAAAAGAGACAACCAAGAAGACAATAAATAAAGCATGTATTAGTTACACCCAATAATACCGATTTCAATTACAAAACTAGTTATTTGATTACATGCTCAATTATTAATTACATTTATTACTCTAATGAGATACTTCACTTAATTTCCTAGTCCAATTGCATGCTCCCTACATTTATCAATCTAGACGAGTTATCTTAATTGTTCTATGTGCTTAAGTTGATTACTTAGTTAATTATTCTAATTAATTAGCATGCTCAGTTGATTGCGTTAGTTAATTACACTAGTAAATTAACATACTTTATTTGATGATCTAGTCCTAATCAATTACATGCTTTTATCCTAGATGATTGATACATACTTTTATACTAGTTCGTAATTTGAACTGTTACCATTTACATGCTTCCTATATTTATTATTACTCTAGGTGATTTAAACATGCTTTTGTTGTTGATTGATTTATACATACTAATCTTAGTTAATTAATCATGCTAACTAATTATTATTTTAATTAACTACATGCTTAAATTTGCTAATCACTTAACATGCTAAACTAATTATCCATTACACAACTAACTAACCATGCTTAAGGGTCAATTATAGGCTTTCATCCTAGTTATTAATCATGCTTAGGTTTCATGAAAAGAGCATCTCGATATCTATTGAATAATTGACATGATTAGGGATTAATTATTATTTACAACAAGTTAACATGCTTGAGTTGACAAATGATTAACAACTATTAGTTAGTAGAACTAGTTAATCTATTCAATTTAATGACATGTACCCAATTTAAACATGCTTAATTCACATAATTCGTTAAATTGCCCTAAACATGCTTGCTAGTTAGTTCATCAATAATTAAACATGCTCACTAAGTTGCTAATTGACTACCCTAATCGATCTCATGCTAAATAAGTAACCACAAGTGGGAATTAAACATATGCGCATAAACAGATAGGGTTAACCAATAGCAGTAATGAAATAAACAACCGGAATGACATTAACATAATCCAAGGAAAACGTAGTTCATTCCTACTCATCTCATCCTTACATATTTTTCTCCTCAACATTCATTCTAAACTTCACAACAAAACTTAACTGAGGCAAACAAGGTAAAGCATATAAGCATAGAGGAAATTTATCACCTAAACCATCCAACAACAATAATCAGAACCAATTCAAGCAGCAATAAGCATTTCTAAGGCTAATGTACTTAACAACTAACATTAAACATTTTTAAGGGAAATCACATTCTTAACAACTAGCAATAAACATATCATCACTAAACTCACACACCCATACTTGTGGTGTAGGGCCTCAATGGCCAAAACACCCCATTTTCCTTACCTTAATTATTTAACGCGTATTGGTGCTTAACCATCATCTTCCTTTCTCCTTTCCCAATACCTTCATAATTAAAAACATCTATCATTAATAATCATGACTTATAACTTTTATTCTTTCCCTATCCTAATCACAAAGTATTTCTAGGAACTCTTTAACATCTACAATGAATATATCTTATTCCAATTAAGCTAATCTAATTACTAACATATGTTCATCCAATGATTGGCTCAATACAAAACAACAGAGCATGTCATTAAAGCTTTAACTAAACATGCTTGTTTCCAAATGACGTAAAATATCCATCTTTATCAATGCTCAACAACAAATATGCTTACAATTCCAACTAACAGATAAGCTTTCAATTACTAAGCAACCTATTAACATTGAATAACCAATTATCCCCTTCCAAAACTAACATGTTATTGTTTCCAAGAGGTTATCCATCAACCCGCAAAACAATCCATACATAGCAACCTTTTTCAAGTGTATATCTACACTTTACAGATTGAACACAGCATCACAACCATATATTCCAACTACCATATCACAAATCAATCTACATAATCAACCTAGATTCACACATTAGTACCACCAACCAATTTTAATCCATTTTCATTTAACAATTGGAATACCAAGCCAACTCAAAACAGTTTTTGCCTAACATAACAACTAGCAGGGTATCAATCACCGATCCAGTATTCCAAATCTTATCCAGTCACAGATCAACACAATCGAAGAAGGGTTATGTTACCTGAGAAATTCAGAGAACAGCAAACCCGAGTTGTCAATCCAGGTCGGAGTACCCGAATCAGTTGGAACACCTGGGGCTGGAGATCGCCAACTCGAGGCTTGAGTTGCACTACCCGACGCCAAACCTCGTCATTTCGTCGCCCTCTCCGTCCGTTGTCAATAAGCGTCACCGGAAATCAACAGATCTTCGACGGTTGACGCCAAATTTGGTGACCCGTTCCAAAACCGACGACCAAGCTCCAACTAGCAAAGCCCGACGCTTCATCGAAGCCCTAGCCGACCCTCCACACCAGCAGCTCGTCGGACGTCGCCATTCATCATCGTCTTCGACTGAAATCGACAGATCGTCGACCGTCAACTCCAAATCCGGTGACCCGACGTTGTCCGTCCCACGAAGCCCGACGCTTCAATTGTCCATCGCGAGCCCGCCGTCGCGTTGTCAGCCCCGCTCGGTCTTCATCTCTCGTCGTCGTTGCCTCCCCCTCTCTCACGCTCGGGCTCCATCTCCCTCTCACCCCTCTCGATCTCTCGCCTCTCGCCTCTCGCCTCTATCCCATTTGTTTTCTTCAGCACAAAATAACATAACCTAATTTCTGTACGGCGTTAATTTAAAACTATTTTTCTCTCTCGCCTCTCGCCTCTATCCCATTTGTTTTCTTCAGCACAAAAATAACATAACCTAATTTTTGTACAGCGTTAATTTAAAACTATTTTTCTCATTTTAAAAATATTTTATAAATTTTTTTACTTAATTTAATTAACATTTCAAATTAAAAAAAAAAAAAAAAAAAAAAAATCAGAGTAAACATTATGAAATAAAAATAAAAATTTAAATCATAGATTCCAAATGTTCGTTAAAAAAAACTCTCAAAGTTCTTATTACAATGTTTAAAATAGTTAAACACTAATAGTAAAAATTACTAAAATACCCCTCACTCAAAATACTAACAACTCCTCAAATATGTGATTCGCACCCAGCAGGTCAAATCGACTGATAATACGAGGGATCTTCCTAGAATGCCTCTTCCTCAACTGGCACATCATCTTTATTATAATCATTACCTATATTATGGGGAAAACAATGAGCCTAACGCCCAACAAGAATCAAAATAATAAATGCAATGCTTATGATGCATGATCATACGATGCATTATATAAGAGAACCGTTTCTCTTCTGAATGGTTAAGGTGGAATACTCCATAGAGTCATGTGGCCTAACCAGTCACTCCGGCGGGGAGATATATCCATCGGGGGTGTTACCACAAGCAGGTATTCTCACTTTTGTTAAAGACGTTGGGGGTTTCAGAATGGGGTAATGGTGTACCCTAGAATCTACTAGCTACTTCTAAACCTACCACTCCCTACGTGGAAAGAATCTACCGTTAGGGGTGTGCATGGTACGGTTCGGTTCGGTTTTGATGTGAAATCAAACCGAATTGGTCTGTTTCGGTTTTGAAATTACAAAACTGAAACCGGTTGTAGGAAAAATCAGAACCAAACCGAAACCGAACCGAAATCTCGGTTTGGTTTCAGTTCAGTTCTGGTTTTTTTTTTTAAAATTTTTTTTTCAAATATTATAATAAAATTGTATACAAAAAACACAATTAATAACACTGAAATTATTCTCTTTCTTCTCTCTCCAAAATAGAGTTTTGTCCAGAAATTAGGTATTAGGTCCTTCAGAGCTGAGGTCACTGCAATGGCGTTCACGAATGCAAAATCAGAGTTTTGTACAGGAACAAAAGAAATCCCAAATTTTTCAGAATCAACCCATACAACAGGTCTTGAAGTATAAACACTAACAACACCAGTATAACTCAAAGTCACATAATCGTTGATCAGAACATGATATTGAGCATTGGTTAAATCTAATTTTGATGAACTGAATGTTCAAATATAGATGCGTACCATGTGAGTCTCTTTCTATCTTATCTCAAATTCATACTTCGAAAGCGCCCAGAATACCCTAGCCGTGTTGTAAATTTGGGGCGAAATCTCGTCGTTCCTTATTGAAACAGATTCGGTAGCAGACGACCGCAACGCGTCGGAGATGGAAGCGTAAGAAATGAAGTTTTGACTGTTGATGGTAGCGTCGACGGCAGACCAACAGATGTAAGTGCCGGACTGCTAGAGAGGGGAGTGGACACCGATCGAAGGCTTAACGAAGAAGATGAAGTGATGAAGAACCAGAGGCGGAGGCACGAATGACCAAACATGGAACTCCAAAAAAAGCTGTAAAAATTTATTTATGCGATTTGGTTTCGGTTTTAAGAAACCAAAACCGATAACCGAACCAAAACACTCGGTTCTCACAAAAAAGAACCGAACCTCATTTTTTGGTATGCAAAACTGAACCAAACCGACCAGAATTGATCGGTTTCGGTTCAGTTCTTCGGTTCCGGTTCGGTTTGCACACCCCTATCTACCGTATGGAAAGTCACCATTCACCCGAACCCCCACACGCATATTTACGTATTTTAGGATGACATGCATAATGTAAACAATTTTCATAAGCCCTAAGATGATTGCATGAGTGCCAGAAAATAAATCACAATATGAACATACAAGGAATCACAACTCAGCATGGTTATCATTATCACTACCACTTAGAAAACAATTAAAACCAAGAAACCTTCAAATTTATACTAGTCGAAGTTGCTCTCATTTATTACTTCATTCATAACAGTTATGAGCAAGAATAACAACTTCATTTCCATTCACAAGATTCACTTAAACTTTACTCTACCCTATGTGGATTTCTCAATTTAAATGAGCATATTACAGGCCTACTTTCACTGTAATGATAATTGCAAGGAGATCAACCCTAATATTAAGGAAATCATCCTTAATGACGAGAAAGCATCTAAGAATAAAATGACAGTTCACACTTCTCAAGTTCAGTCTATCATGCTTCATCATAATCATATTTGACGGTAACCACAGAAACACAATATGCAGATCATTCACCCATGATTTAATAGAAATATCGACTCATGGTGCACTGGATCTCATTTTCACATTCCAATATTCAGCTGTTTCTCTTGAACATAATTCGAAACAGTAGGTCAATTCATTCAGTTATTTCTCTTGAACATAATTTGAAGCAATAGGTCAATTCATTAAGCTATTTCTCTTGAATATCATTTGAAGCAATAGGTCAATTTAGACTCAAACAAGAGATCAATCCAAACCATGTATGACAGATTAACTCAATCCAGCAAAACTAATAGGAACTTAACAACTCAAAGCAATACAAAACCTATAATGTAGGGCCACCATTGGCCAATACAAATTCCAATTCTTACCTCAATTCTAGCAGTAAAACCCAAATCTACTCTTAAGCAAAACGACAACCAAATGTAGAATAATACAGTAGCTAAAATGTATTCTAAGTTCTTAAATTCTCCAATATCTCCTAAGCAAACACAATATCAAAGATTTAACTTGATATCCATAATTAATCTATCTTAACAATTGAGGATCAACCATTAAATCCTTGACCATCACTTACCTTCACGGTGGACAGTCTTCACAGAACCCTTGGAGTAGCACACCAACCCTTCAACTAACACACAATCTTCCTCACTCAATCACCAAACTTCCTCCTACTCACAAAATAATGCAACACTCTCACAATTGTCCATCACCAGAACGTAGCAGAGAACAACACCCAGAAGCTTACCTCTCATAGACAAAATGGAGAGGAAGACTGGTAGCTGCAGAGGATAAGCCTCTGCCACCTTCAGGGCATTTCACCCATACCAAGAGGAGGAGGTCCAATGGGGATACCCCAAGTGGAAAGCTTCCACAATCTCAGGGATGGAGGAGACGTCGCCGCAGAGTCTAGAGGGAGAAGATTTTTGATGAGTTTTGCAAGAAATCGGAGGAGAGAGATGATTTTAAAATGGGTTTTCTGGAAATTCCCGATGTTGCGGACGAGTAGAGTCGTCCGAAAGTCGATTTGGGACAAGAAAATGCGTCCTCAGCCTTGGTCCGTACCGTCCGCAGGTGCCTTTCGGACACAACATGTCGTCCGCATGTATCGTCTGCATCGTCTGAAAGTGTCCAGGATTTAGGACAAATTCATTTGGACACCATTTTGTTCCCATCCGCAGTCGTCTGCATCGTCCGAATTGTCCTGAATTTAGGACAGATTCATTCGGAAGCCATTTTGTTCCCGTCCGCAGTTGTCCGCATCGTCCGAATTGTCCTGAATTTAGGACAGATTCATTCGGACTCTACCCTATGTTGTCCGCAGTGTCCGTCGGCGTCCGCAACCCAAAAATTGTGTATTTTTCCTAAGTTTTTCACATTTAGGTTATTTTCCAACATTAACCCTCTACTTTTCATGCACCACTTATGTTCACCATTGCATTATTTGACGTAATATTCGTATATTAAGATTATCCAAAATTATTACATTATCAAAAAAGAAAATACATTTTCGGGGTATTACAATTTCACTTCTCCCTCTTAAATTATTTCAGCCGAGACAATTAGCTTGAACCGGTTCAAGTGAACCGGTTCAGCTTTCTCCCTCTTCCTTTTAATTTAATTCAACTTAATTATTTGTAATTTAATTCATTAAATTAATATTTATTCTAATTACGAAAATTTTCATTTAATCTTAACAAATTCTTTAAATCAAAAACTCGCGAATATGTCCTTGGTAATACCCCAATAATTATCCAACTTAAAATATCAGGGTGTTACACACCCATTCGTAGTATGTTTACACGCTTTATTAACATTACTAATGGTTTAAAAGTTCTTGGTGGAATATATGTCAACAAAGAGTTAGTTAGAAAAATTCTTAGGTGCCTACCGAGGAAGTGGCAACCAAAGGTGATGGTGATCCAAGAAGCACGTGGTCTCAAGGCCTTAACGATGGAGGAACTCATCGGTTCCCTTATGATGCACGAGATCACGTTAATGAGCAACGAGGAGGAGGAACAATAGGAGAAGGAAATCTTTAAACCCAAGGACATAGTCTTCAAAGCCTCCTCAAACACTCAAAATAATTTCGAGGAAGAAGGAGAATTCGAGGAAGATGATGAAGATTTAAAATTCATAACTTAGAAATTCAAGGAGTACCTTCAACAGAAGAAGGAAGAAGGTTATAATATGCTTTGGGTGTGGAAAACCCGGACATACCTCAACTGAGTGTCCCAAGGCAAAGAAAAAGCTCAAAGCCTTAAAGAATAAAGCGTTTAAGGCCACATGGGATATAGTAAGGACTCTTTTTTCGAGATTAAAGAGGTATCCCACATTTGCTTCATGGCCAATGAGGATAAGGTACACAACCCTTCTAGCGATTCTGATAATTGTGATAATGATAGTGAATTGCTAGATGCCTTCAATGATTTATTTGATAATTTCAATATGCTCAAACGTAGATATAAATTGTTGAAGAAGGATACCAATAATTTAAGCATGCTAAATTGGTTGAATATTTGGAAAATCAAATTGTTGAATTGAAAAGCATGGTTGAATCTTCAAATGCTACCATTAAGTCTTTAGAGTTTGATGTAGATGAATTGAAAGTGAAAAATACTGATTTAAACTCTATTGTGCTTAAGTTTGCTAATGGTAGCAAAAATCTTAATATGCTTTTAAGAAAACAAATGGTTACTTTTGATAAAATTTGTATTGACTACGAACCTTTTGCAAGAAAGAAAAATTATAAGAATTTGTTTGTTGGTCCTAGTACATGCAATGTTTGTAATTGTATAAGACATAAATCATTTGTTTGCCCTATAAAATTGAATGATAAAAAGGCAAACTCTAAATTGGTTTAGGTTCCTAAAGGAAACATGTCTAAGGATAAAGGCTCCAAAAAAGTTTGGGTGCCTAAGAAAAACACTTAGGTGTTTTTCAACTTTTAAATCAAAAGTTGACACTTAATTTGATGATATTCCTTAATGCTTATACTCTTGATTTGAATAAGTTTTGCTTATATAGGTTAAATTTTGTTTATACTTTTGATTTGATTTAAATTAAACGGATAGTATGCATATAGGATAAAACTCTTATTCCTTTTATTGATCTTGATCTTATTGCATACTTTGTCTTGTTTTGATATTATTGGTTATTTTAGATATAATTCTTAAATTGATATCACTTTTCCTTTGTGAATATTGATTCTTGAAGTTGCATACTTCTTATTGGTATCATTGGTTTAAAATTATTTTAATTCTTCAATTGGTTTAGTTGAATTTGAAAATTAGTGATAATCCAACCATTGGTATTCTAAGTTGCATTTATTAATGAATTGTTGGAATTTGCTTTTGGATATCTATAATTTTCCCATTGATTTGAAAATGACTATTAACATAAGGGGAGAAAATAGAATTGCATGGTTTGATGCCTAAATTCCCCAATTTCTAGTGTTTGCTTAAATGTCAAATGGGAAGAATTAGATTGATTAAATTTTCTTTAGTTGATTAAATTTTTTTGTATAAAATTTTAAATTGTTTTCTTTAGTTGATTATAAATTGTTTTTAAAATTTTAAAAATTTTGAAAATATAATTGTAATATTTGGAAAAATCCATATACGTGTATTGTAAAGAATTTTGTATAATATATGTTTTATTAGAAGATATGTGTTTCGTAATAGTTCATTGTACACTTGATATATTGAAATAAATATATGTATGAAGTTAAACAAGAGAAATTTTCAATTAAATAAGGAGCAGAACGAAGATGAGGGGTGGCGGTCAATCGACCGGTCTCAAAGCAGAATTTATATAGATTATAAACATTTTGGAATCAGTCGATTAGATGAAGGAGGTGATCGACCAGTGCCAGAGAGGATTTTATATAGATTGTAGAATGTTGGTCTGCGGTCGATCGTCCACTAGGGGGAGGATCGACTGGTTTTTCTGGAGAAGACAGATTTGCGGTCGATCATCGAGGAATGACGATTGATCGTGGTCATAACTTTAAAATTTGCAGTCGATCACGTGAAGGGGGTGATCGACTAGAATATCAACAGTCACTTGAAAAATGACTTGCTATCGCCTGGAAACTAACTTGCTGTCCTGATTTTAATGGTGGATTGGGCGGTGATGGGCAAGTGGAAGTTCTGTGGAGTGCCACCTCCCTGGTTCGTGCCTATAAACATTGAGCTTGGGAGCTTAGCAGGTGCACGAAAGTTTTTTGCTCCAGTGAGCTGCGTTTCTTAGTCTTCTGGAGAGGGAGAGCTGCTGTGCTACTAGTGCAAAAAGTAACTTCAACAGGAGAGGATTTTGTACAGAAAAGTAAAGGATAATGTGTGTGTTTTACCAGAGATGGCCTACATCACAAGATTAGGAATGTTAGTGTTGTTTGTGAATGGTTAGAATTCTGTTCTTCAAATTGTTCTGTCCAATAGATTTATGAGACATGTTGTCCTGCTGATGATGATTTACTTTTAGCTACTATCATTTACTGCTTTGATAAAAGAATGCATATAAGAGAATGTTGAAAGTTTGGAAAAGCAATTTGTTGAAATGGTTCTCTGTTCTGCTCATCTGTGGTGTGAAATAGCTTAAAAAAGGGGTTGAGGAAATTTTTTGTTGATAGACACTGTTGAGAGAGTTGTTTGGTTTCTTGAAGTTACTTTCTCCATTTTTGGTTACTGTTATTAAACACCGTGAAGATAAAAACTTGTTGATTCAGTTGAAATACTTAATTCACTTACAACTTGAGTATTTAAATGAGAATGAAAATATGTTGAATTGGCTTAAATTAATCTTGATAAACTATTGAAAATATTGCCTTTGTTTGTTATTGCTACGTGTGAACTTTTTTTTGTGTGTAATATTAATATTTCAAATCCTATGTTATTTAATATAAATATATAATCAATCAATGTATATATATAAAGAGTAAGAGTTAGAGAGTGACACCAGTTTGTTCACGCAGTTCGGTAAATCCCACATATGCCCGCGATCCAAACTTTCCACTTAGAGATCTTTAATCGTTCAACCTCTCCGGTTGACGATATTTGACTTCACGGGTGTCAAATAAACCTTTACAGACTGTTCTCAGGACATTACTCTCTGGATTGATCTTCACGGGCGTCAATCTAGCCTTGTTGACTATTTTGAGGCGTCTCCCTTGATGTAGCGTTTACAAATAGCGGAAACGTAAAATATAATTTAGAACCTAAACTCTCCAAATGTAAATCTCAAATGTGGGAATGGAAGAGCTAGGCCTATGCATTCAAATATCTAGAGAGATAGAGTAAGAATGCTGAGGACCAATTTGGAGTATTTCTCTCTCGGTTGGATTGTTCTTTTTGCAATTCGGAGTGCCTCTATTTATAGAAAATAGCTTCACCGATCAACCACCTATTGTCCGGTCATTCGCTTCCGACCGTTGAAGTGTTACCGTTGCGTTTTTGGACCGTTGGAAAAATAGCCATTTTTTTGTGCAGAGGAATAGGTCGACCACTTCACTGTTCATGGTAGACTGATTCACTGTTCATACAGAAGTGCAGAGATAGGTTCTTTTCTAACATGAAAGACATGAGCATAGAGTCAGCATGAGCATACATTACTCATTTCATTTTATCTCTTACTGGACGTTAGACTCACAATTTATTTTGTAATGGAGCTGATAATTATGACCCCAACGAAGTGCATGTGGAAGGAGCATGACACGATGAGCGTTTGCATCACCCGACGCGTGATTGACCATAAGGGTTATGACTCATTAAAAGAAACAAAGTGTGTTAAAGTATTTCAAGGACTTTAAATAGTTTAAATGTGATAAATGTTTTTAAATAGTTTTAAAGTATGTTAATGATGTTTATTTTAAATAGTTTTAAAGTAGTGAATGTATATTTTAAAATTTTTAAATACTTCCGTTTATGTTCACTTTATTTTTTCTTCACATATTTTTACAAATGAAATTTAAAAAGAAATTTTTTTATATGATTAGTGGAAAGAGAAAAGGTAAATTGGGATATTATAGTAATTGAGCAGCGAAACGTGAATATTCACTTGGAATTTTTAATAGGGAAAATGACAAATCAACCATCGTGGTTTCCAGTCAATGACAAGTCAACCACAGTGGTATATTTGCTAACAAGTTAACCACTAACGTATGAGAAATTGACAAATCAACATCACACTCAAGTTAATCCAGGAAAAGAAAAAGCCTGGACGCCACTGGTTTGCGGCGTCTAGGCAATTTCTTTGCCTGGACGCCGCAAACCAGCGGCGTCCAGGCAAAGCCTCAAGCCTGGATGCCGCTTGTTTGCGGCCTCCTTCAAGCCTGGACACCGCACCCCAGCGGCGTCCAGGCTTGAGGACCACCCCAATCATTTTCCCTTTTATAAAGGGAAAGTAAAAGTTAGGGCTCATTCTCCTACCCCTACCCGACCGACTGCTCTTCTTCTCCCTCCCAATCGGCTCTCCCACTCTCCCCCAATCAGCCACGAGTCCGACTACCGCACGACGACGACCACACGAGGCCGACTACCGCACGGCGACGACCA